>CAHIKZ030000638.1:682500-747500 GCA_903632075.3 Acanthosepion pharaonis
TTGTATGAAGATAAGGTTAGCATGAATTACATTTGCCTTACTATCTGCTATCAATGCTGAATATTTCTAAAATTACTCAAGATCACAAGTATTCTAAAGAATTCCGTTTTTAAATTATTGCATAGGTTAAAGGCTTTATCACTACCTTCCTACCTCTTTAGTCCCGTAGAATCCACTGATGAATATGGAGCCACAGCTCTCGACATGACTAAGCGTTGCTGATGGGGTTTCTAAAGGAAATAAGGTTTTACGATATGAAGTTTTCGCTTACAATAGTCTGTCTTCCCAAATGCTACCCCATCTAATTACTGACCGGGCTTAACTTCGATGATCAAATGAAACGAAAAACGATGTTTTAGCATGATTCAACTAAGCCTTTATCACTTTATTCAGTGAGACATATTTGAACCCAGTTTAGGAATAGGATCGATTCCTCTTAATTTAATGGCTTTTGTATTTCAAAGACATTATGAACACAAACAGTAAATAAACTTCATTAGTAGGAAAACCCATTTTTCCTTCAGTTGTTTATCAGTTCTACAAAGCCGACTTCTCGGATGGAACTTGACACCCTTGCAATTGAAGCTTGTAAGCGACAGCGCATGATCTCTAAGAATCAATGGCTACACCCAGCAAGTAATTTGATTCACTTTCCTGTTTGGAAATTTAAGCTAACTCTAATGATTAATGAATTTGAACTATACCTACCGGTAGTGTTTCCGCGTCGATAATCAGGAACATCCAATCGCTTCATTAGTTCTATAAACCTTAGTAAAAATTAAAATGTCTAATAATGTTAAACGTACTGTATATCTATGAAAAACATAGTATATATATATATATATATATATATATTACACAAAAAAATAGAAAATTACCTCATGGGCGGGCATAGATTTATTTCAACCAACGAGAAGTACGTTAGTCTTATTCAACCCCGGTGTATAGACAAATATAAACCGGGGGTTGAATAAAACAAGCATACTTCTCGTTGGTTGAAATAGATCTATTCTCCCCACCTCCACCATCAAGAGGTAACGGTGTATTTTGTTGTGTTATATATATATATATATATATATATATATATATATATATATATATATATAATAATAATAATAATAATAATAATAATAATAAAAAGGCTTAAACACTAATATTCCATGGTCATAATTTATACCATTGGAATCGTAAATACGATCCAATTCATCAGACCTACAAATTCAAAAGAAAACAGAAAAAACAACTCCAGAAATAAAAACAGAATTTAGAGAGAGTGTAAAGTATGAGGAGGAGGGAGATTAAACCTTAACAGAGAGAATTTTAGGAGATGTAGGGGAAGGGGTTTAAGTAAGAGAAAAATGAATGTTGTCGGATGTCTATATATATATATATATATATATATATATATATATATATATATATATATATATATATATATGTAAAATTTGGTGTAATGTATATGGTCTGTTATAATATATATATATATATATATTGATCTCTTTTTGTGGATCCTTTTTAATATTTGATATTACTAGGATCCACTTGGATTATATATAAACGAATTTATTACCTTGGAGGCTTGTATTTCAATAAGTCGTACTAAATTAGGTTCGACGTACAAAACGTTAGGAGCTTGAGATAAGAGTTAATGACGCAGCAATGTAGTTGTGATGGTTGGTACTTAAATGTCCGATATCGACTGACTCACTCAACACCACTGAGCCGCACTGGCGACCGCTACTACTACTACTACTTATTATGTGTGGGAGAGTCTATTAATAATAGAATAGGAACGTCAGGTATGACAAGATCATAGTTTCTGTTTTGGAAAGGTTTATCTTGAGTCCTACTTCTTAAAACACATGGTAGAGAATGTTGATTTTTTTCTTCAAGATTATTCTTATCTCAACTATGAATACCTATGTCATCAGCATCTCATACTCACCATCAGTGCATTGGCCTAAGGCGGGTTTATTGAATATAGGTATCTGTTTAATGTAACACAAAGACATAGTAAAATAGTCTTAATATTCTATTCTTTACCTATCCCAGTTCTCAGGTTCCAGCTTCGAAAAACTCCAAATCGTTTACACGGTCTTGTGAGGGTTTCTTTATTTTCAGCTCCCCACTCTCTTTGCCCCACAGATTCAACATTAGCAAGCCTATCACGATTCGGTAACTATTTCTATGGCAAATATTGTGATAAGATCCACTTATTAGTTCCGTCACTATAGTGTTAGGACACGCCGTGCTACTGCCACGAAATCGAATCAGCCTCATTGACCCCGTATTTAAAGTGGAATTTACGCTCAGACAACTTTTACCCAAAAGCTATGTCACTGTGACCCAGCCTCTAACGTGAATTCTTCTCTGAATATTAACATCAAGTCAAAGGCCAATCATTGTTTAATCTCCATTTCATCATGATCTTCACTTCCTACCCACCTCTTACCTTCATATCACATAACCCCATTCACTAACCCTCTACCTTGTGTGGCTCTTGAATCATCTACTGCGTGGACTTTAGTAATTTTTTTCGATGGTTATTGTGTAAGCTTTGTATGGCACAAGGCCAAAATATTAAGTAACAATGGGTATGAAATTAGAACAAATTATTTTTTCCTTCGCATTACGGAAGACGATTATACTAATCTGGGAGAGTTGCCAGTACTCTAATAATTATGGGAACCTTCGTTACTTTCATTTTTCTCTACTTCCGTTGCTCTCGGGTAAGAAAATTGAACAATTACATCCAGAATTTCGCAGATTTTTTTTTCTTTTTCTTGTTACTAGCGTCGAGGTTTCGTTTCCCGCCCTGAGGAAACTGATCAATCGGCTTCTTCAGGTTCAGTAGCAGTCTTCTTCTTCTTCTTCTTCTTTTAATTGATATTATTATTATTGTTGTTGTTGATATTTTTGGTGTTACTATTATTATTATTATTGTTATATGCGTGTAAGGAATTACTTTCATCAGGTCATACTGACAAGAATTCGTTCACTGTCAGCTTCTTTTCTTACAAATTACTTTCAACCTTGCTGTATTGTGCACACACACTGATTCATTACTTGTATACACTGAATGTTCACCCCAGCCAGATCGAGTGATTTTCATTGGAGATAAAGTGACAGCATGCTTCTGTAATATTCATTTATTCACCTGCTTTGCCGTCTTCACCCTTTTCGCATCTGTTCCAAGTACTCTAGTAATAATGGGCTTAACCATCCCATGCATATTCAATTTTACAATCCTCACGTAATATCCAGATATCTTTATAACTTTTCTTTTTCTTAATCTTGGTCTGCTGACAAAAAAAAATGGTCCACCCGTGTATAATTCTTTCCTTGTTTACAAGGAATAAGTATGATTTGGCTTAGAATGTGTAAGCCGTTTGAATTTCAAAATCCCAGACAATTTCATGTTTGTTATTATCTTAGACAGATTTCGGTTGTATATATATAACATTGTTTGGATACTCGCAATGCAGTTGTCGGCAAAATCAAAATTATTATTCCCAGTGTTTTCTAAGTTAAGATCTTAATTCCTGGTAATCCGTGCATGGATATCGGGCCACGACCAGCAGCCTTAGGAATCATGCAATTTTCTTTTGATTCTAAATGTTTATCACTGTTCGGATTATTCTTACCGTATCTAAGAGGCTTCCTTTCTACAACAGTTCCAATGGACAATTAATACCAATGTGTTTTTATTTTATTTTATTTATGTTTCCATTGTGCAAATGACATCTGGTATGATCTGACTGTCTTCAACATTCAATGGCTTCCCAGTTCAAACTTCAATTGGTCGTCAATCAGTTATGTTTCATGCGTGATACACGCATAGGCGATCATGTATCTAACGAGACAGAATTTTTTTCCCGCAGTAGTTTGCCATTTCTTTCTGCAGTAGACCAGTTGCCATCCACGGCTATAGTATCCGTCCTGCTAATTAGAACCTATCCTGTTATTTATCCTAGGGGGAGAAGAAGAGGATTCATACCTTTCCCAAGGTTATTAGATTCGATTGGATTTCGAACACGGCTCTCCAATTTCTCAATTTGAGCCGCTATACATTACTCCACCATGCCTCGTCATAGTTGCCTCATTGGTCATGTTTGGTTATTTTCTCGTCTTCCTTTTGTTCAGTCCTTGTATCAAAAGGGTACCATGAATCAATGATTAACACTACTTTCTCTGTATCTGTCTATATTTTTCGTTAGATCAAGTGACAGGACCTGTGAGTTCAATACCCGGTTAAGGCAGTGGAGAACTTGGAGAGGGGAATCAACAGGAGATAACTGATAACTGACATCCATTAAACATGGCACGTAGAACTAGAACAGTCTACTCCAGTGAGCGAAATAAAGGGTTTAGTCCGACATTCCAACCACCTGGAGAAGGCCGGAGCGTACAACGGCCGAAACGTTCTAATAAATATGGTAACAAAGATGAGGACAGTAGTCCGAATAATGTAAATAGTGTACTATTTTTCTATTTTATCTTCCACTAATATATCCGGTTCGTTGCGCTCCAGCTTCGACTCTCTACTACCACTACTATTATTATTGTTGTTCCAAAGATATCTGTACATATGCCTTCACCCAACCGTGTCGTTAACAGAGATCCCAAGTAAAAGATGCTTTGTTCTAATATCGTTTACTCATTAAATTAAGACCAATGTTATTTGTGTATATTCCATTTTTGAGAAAGCTCATTCGAACCTTACGTGACACAAAATTACATCACGTACACATAGATAAAATTGAAACAAAATATTTATGAATTTTTGCTTGGTTTTTATGTATATAGATTATTTATAGATTAAAGCAATTTTTATGTATTTACATTATTTATAGATGAAAGCAATTACGATCCGCGCATAACTTAAAATTATAAACATTGATCACAAGAAAAATTATTAATATTACATTTATTATTATCATCCACTGAACATTTTTTTTATAAAAAAAAAAAAACAAAACAAAAAAACCCTAAGATTACACAAAATCCTTTGGTTTCTGGTGTGTACTGCTTCCTTTCCGGGTCCTGCCCAGAGAACTAAAGTCAGAAATGGTATCATGACATATTTTACTGACCAATTTAAAAAAAAAAAATGATGTAATGAATATGCATACACCTGGGTTCCCCCTCACAGTAATATGATTGGCTGGTGTCAGCCATAAATACAGACTGATGTGGAGGTACATGGTCTACGCCTATTGGTCGACGGGTATTGGTCTACGCCTATTGCCTACGCATATTGCCTACGACTACGACGAGTACCAGTCCATTACGGCTACCTGCTATATTTTCCTTCTCGGTTACAGTAGTCCAAAACCACTTTGCTACTAAAAAATAAAAGCAAACAAAAAAAAGACAAAAAAAACAAAACCACACATATTTTACATAGACAAAGCCCTTCGTAAGGTGTGGGCTGAACTCGTGAGAATAATTCGTTATATTTCTTTAAGGCATGGGCTTCCAGGAATCCCTTCACTTAGTCTACTGGAAACTTTTCCAACCAATCCGAGGGCTTCTGCTACAACAGGTATTGTTGATGTTCCCATGAGCCACATTTTTGAGATTTCAATTTCAAGGTACTTGTATTTTGATAGTTTTTTGAAGATATTCAAAGATACACTGCAGTCTGCAGGGACTGCCATATCAATAAGGAGACATTTTTTTCTTGTTTGTGGTCGCTAATAACAATGTCTGGGCGGTTAGCTTTAATTTTTCTGTCTGTGTCCATTGTGTAGTCCCATAAAATTGTAACAGGTCCTATCTCCGTAACCGGGTGTGGGTGGTGTTCATACCAATCATTATTATTATTATTATTATTTAAATGTTCACACCCATCACATTTAAAATCCCGTATTAAATTATAAAAATAAAAACTGCTATTACTGTAAAATTCCCGTAAAATTATAATCTTCCCCCAAATCTGGAATTAATTATAGATTTTTACTTATAACCTATTAATTACCACCCACGCAAAAACTAATAAAATGGGGAACAGTGATAAAGTTAAGTCAATACTCGAGAATTTATTCTTATTATTACAGATTTCAACAAGTTTATTATCTAAATAGTTTCAGATTTTTCTTCAATTTTCAATTTTGCGAAACATTCTACCTGCTTCTTGGGGAAGCTTCATCATCTTTTTAAAATAGGTTATCTCCTCTTGTCCTGCAGGTGTCGTTTCGCTATATTCATTATAAGATAATCGATGAATAGCGATCATATTATTTCGGAAAAGTATGAAATAACAATAGAACCAATAGTTTTACTATCGATTTAGCACGAGTGAAATCGACTTCTTTATTTCAGAATAACATTTCACACTCTGTCAATACAGGAAATTAGATGATCTCCTTGCAGTGCTGTTTTTTTGTTTACCAAAAAAGAAAATTTTACAAGCAGATTTTATTTTGTAGCTTCTACAGAATTTGTTAAAAAATCTGAAAGTCTCTAGATTTTTAGTTACTGTATTAAAAAAAAGAGAAAATTTGGCGAAGTAAGTTCGAATTCCGCGTATGTTAATTTAGCACTGCTATATTTCGGAAGGTCAAAAGTTTTGACACTGTTACGTCATAATGACTGACAGGGGAAAAAGGAGAAAATTACGATTGACCACGCTGCTGCTAAGCCAACCAGTACTTTAACACGAGGATGGCCGAGGTGTCATTTTCGACACCATCAAATTTTCAACAAATTACTATGGAATAACTAGTTTTGGTTCAATGCTGAGGCTTATGGAGAATTATTGAATTTTAGCAAAGATGCTTAACAGACTTAATTCTTAAAAAATATTCAGTGGAATAGCCGATATTTGAGGTTTTACCTTGAATGGCCGAGGTGTCGTTTTTGACACCTTGGCTATTTATAGGGTAAATACATTGAAAAATTTCAATTTACATCTGGAGCTAATATTTAAAAGAAAAACAGATCACTTTAAGATAGCATTATAATAATTTATTTCACCAGAGCCCTTTTAAAGGACTCTGGTGAAATAAAAATAAATATATATATATATATATATATATATATATATATATATTGAAAATGAAATATGAAATTTCATTTTTCGTTTCATTTCCTTTATGGAAGTGCTATCTGATGACCCGGCGTTCTTTAAAAGGGCTCTGGTGAAATAAGTTATTATAATGCTACCTTAAAGTGGTCTGTATATATATATATATATATATATATATATATATATATATATATATATATATATATATATATATATATATATATATATAATTCTTTCAGTATGAGGTATACTAATATTTATTAATTTCTTTTCAGACTTGTTATTCCTGACTTGAATATTGAATATATTAGAGATGGCTGCTTCACGCCGTAATGGAAATAAAGATGTCAAAAGAGCTGGCCATCGTAGTGTTAAACAATTATATCTGAAAAGAAGATTCTTCTTCATATGACGTGTCTCCTCAGAACTTAGGCGATCATGGCTCTCCACAACTTCCTGTCTCTTGTATCCCTTAATAAACGTTGTCTTTCTGTCATTTCTCCTAAGCCTTTCTCCGCCATCAATTTTTCTCAAGCTCAATAGGTATGTTATGCGTTGTCCTGTATCTGTCCTATGAGTATCGAAGCTCTCTTTCCTCATTATAATGATTTTCAAAGCGTAGTTTAGATGTGTCACAAGGCCGAAACTAGGGGTCACTCTGTGAGGATCGAGCTCACTCCTTAGTTGTAATTGTTCAAGCTTGTTAACCATTACACCGCCTCAAGGTGCCCGTTCTCTTTCCTCGTATGCCGCAGAAACTTCAACTGGCGCTTCCTGATGTTAACTATAAGTTTCCTATTTGTTTCCATTTTCTCCAAAACTTTGTCGTTGCTCACATGTACGGCACAAGGTACAGTCAGTATCCTTCTGTACAACCACATTTCTATTGCTTGAAGTCGCCTCTTCATTTCTGAGGAGATCGTCCAGCACTTACTGCCATAAAAGAAATTACAGAATAACAGGCACTAAATTGCGAGACTGGCTAAATTCTCTTTAGCTGCACTTTTCTATAAACCAGGTCTTATCGCATGAGGATTTGTAGATTATTTTCATAGACTAATTATCAAGTACAGTATGCTTCAAAGGGTTCACTAATTTATGTTCCGAAATTAATTATAGTAAATACTTATAGGTCAGAAATTAATTTCCGATTTTATAATGAGTGTTTTTTTTATTTCGAGGCATGTCTCGAGAGATTATGGTATAAAATAGAACACAGTTGATAAGCCCGAATTTATTCGGAACGTTGCATAGTAAGAAAAATGTCTATCAAGAGAAAAATATTTTCCTTATTTCGAAAGATTTGGTCGACTGCAAATGAATGAAATCTCCAAGAAGAAGCACCTGAACGCAATCACGGTTAATATACAGACCGTATGAAGACCGTATGAAGTAATTATGCAAATCGCATGAATGTTAATAACTCAAATTTGCTTTGAAAAATCTGTCAAATTTTAAATGCTTAATTTTTGACGTCGAAACAAAGCTTTCTTTAAATTTTAACGTAGTTTTGACATGTTTTATGAAAGTTATTGGATTTATTATAAAAACTGAAGTCTGAAGATCATAATTAAAACCAGAAAATCACTTTTTACTTCAATACACACACACACACACACACACACACACACACATATATATATATATATATATATATATATATATATATATATATATATATATATATGTATATATATATATATTTTAAAGAAAACCAGACCACTTTAAGGTTCCATTATAATAATTTATTTCACCAGAGCCCTTTTAAAGGACTCCGGATCATCAGATAGCACTTCCAAAAATGAAACGGAAAATGAAATTAAATTTGATGGGTAGTGTCAGTTTTTGTAATTTAACAGAGAGTAAAATAATCAACAATTGATCAACATATAGACAATTGATCAACAATTGATCAACATATAAGAAACACATATAAAGACTTTGAAACATTTACATCATAATATAGTGACCATTCTTCTAAATAACAGCCAGCAATCTATTATCCATCGATTTTGTTAAATTATTTACACCAGCAGTTTCTGATAAGGTTGTTTTAATTGCTTCCCATAGGTCTTCTTTCATGTCATATTGTTTGCCAGGTTCGTATAATTTTATCTTCACAATTGACCATATATTTTCGATCGGATTCAGATCAGGACATGATGATGGTCGTTCCATTAGCTTCTCAACTGCATACATTTTATTTTATTAAATTCATGAGAAGTAGCAACGTTGAGCATAAATACCCACTTCGCTTTGAAACTGAGTCTGGGACGCGTATTATTCAAAGAAAATCTTGTCCATGAAATCGCAATAGTTAGTACTGTTCAGTTTAACTTCTTCATCGACTTTGAAATGTCCAATAACAATTCCAGCCCATAGCATCTCATTACCGTCTCCTTGCTGCTTTCTTTTAGCCACAGGTGCCTCTGCACCCGATAAAATCCATTCTTTGGATGAGAGTTACACGAGATTCGTCCGTGCACATTAATTCAGAAAAGTCAATTTTCATGTATTTCTTGGTTCAATTTTGACGCTTTGAAATATTTACTTTACTCAGAAGAGTTTTCCCCGGCGATTTCTTGACAGATCCAAATTCGCAAAGTATTGTGCGCCTTTTATCCTTTTTAACTCCATCAATTCTAGCCTGTTCAAACATCTGAGCACAGGTCAAAAGTGGTTGTTTTCGCTATAATTCGCTTTAGTTTACGTTCTCTTCGAGGAGACAAGTTCTTAAAGCCTTTTCTTTTGCTTCTCGTTCTCAACTGAGTTTTATTTTCAACAGTCCTCTTCATCATTTAATGACCTCTATGAAGCTCCTTTGATATCTTCAATGTGACCACACCCTCACTCAGTAACTTTGTTATTTTCTGTTTTTCAGCGTTTGTTGGGTTATTTTCAGCTGCCCATATTTCAATATATATGACGCCAAAAAAATTGTTTTTATTAGACTTCAGATGCCTTAACGTAATATTAGCTTAATCTACATAAATAAACTCTAACTGCAGTTTTTGTAATAAATCCATTAACTTTAATAAAACAAGCTGAAAATAGCTAAAAATATTAACCGAACAATTGTTTTGACGTCTAAATTAATCGGTTAAAATTTGACAAATATTTTACAAAGCAATTTCGAGATACTGAGGTTTATGTTATTTGCTTAATAATTTCAGACGGACTGTATATGTTCCTTCGTAAAATCCACATAAAAAAAGGTCTGACATGTACTTAGTCACATGACTCCTGATGTGTATTGAATCGTTTTTTTTTTCATTTACTCACTCATAGTTTTTTTTAATCATTTCATTCCAAGTAAGAAAATAAAGCCACTAAGATGCAAGCGGTTAATGTGTGACAGAGAATATTAGAAAATAAACCAGTATTAATGAAAAGTGAAACAGTAGATAACGATTGACATTGCATTTAAATATCTGAAGATCAATGTTGAATGGGAAGCAAAAATCTGGAAGAGAGATCCACAAGCGAGAAGTGCGATCGAAGAAACTGTTAACATAGAACTTACGGCTAAATCTAGCAGACGTTTATGGGAGACTTATTTTTCAATCAGGTTAGTCATGGCCGCCTTTGATCAAATCGCCTTGCCGAGTTTTATTTCCCTAATCCTAAGGTGTCATAAATGAATGTTTTATGAAATTAACAAAGATCACCGCGACAAAACTCCTGATGAATACCGTTTCGGCATTATTATAGTATATGCCACAGATTTTATCCCTATATATTGGAACAGAGCTGATTACGAATATACTCATTAAAGGTAATAATATCCTTTTCATTATAATTAAACAATCAACATTCATTGTCCGAGCAACCAATGCCATTTCCGGTTAAAATTTATAAAATCTTTGCATTACAAAAAAAAAAAAAAAAAAAAAAAAAATCAGGAAAATAGATTCTCCCCTACCCCAATCTACTAAATCTTATCCCTGTTAGAAGTATTGATGGGGCCTGCCTTACTAAGTGGTTACTCGTAATTAGCCGGTTTCAGTCGAAGACCTGTCTTAGACGTTATAAATAATTGTTGCGCCACTCGTAGTAAAATTCATTAGAATGAAAGCCTATTTTTCTTTCTATTGTTGACGAGACTAACAAAGCCGCTTCTAGGATGGGGCTTGACACTCGTGCTGTTGAAACTTGAAGTGCGTGATTTCTAAGAATCAATGGCCACGCCCAGTACGTAATGCGATTCACTTTGCCGTTTGGAATTTTAGGCTAATGAATGGGCTATTTTTAATATAGTCTTTTGTTTAGAGCTCAGTCAGAGACGCCAAAAGGACAACAAATTGTTCGTCAGAGGCGATAAAAGGACAGCAATAACGCTCGCCAGATGAGACCAAATGAACAACAAATATGATCGTCAGAGGCGACAAAAGGACAACAAAAATGTTCGTCAGAGGAGACAAAAGGACAACAAAAATGTTCGTCAGAGGAGACAAAAGGACAACAAAAATGTTTGTCAGAGGAGACAAAAGGACAACAAAAATGTTCGTCAGAGGAGACAAAAGGACAACAAAAATGTTCGTCAGAGGAGACAAAAGGACAACAAAAATGTTCGTCAGAGGCGACAAAAGGACAACAGAAATGTTCGTCAGAGGTGACAAAAGGACAACAAAAATATTCGTCAGAGGTGACAAAAGGACAACAAAAATGTTCGTCAGAGGCGACAAAAGGACAACAGAAATGTTCGTCAGAGGCGACAAAAGGACAACAGAAATGTTCGTCAGAGGTGACAAAAGACCAACAAAAATGTTCGTCAGAGGCGACAAAAGGACAACAAAAATATTCGTCAGAGGAGAGAAAAGGACAACAAAAATATTCGTCAGAGGAGAGAAAAGGACAACAAAAATGTTCGTTAGTGGAGACAAAAAAGCAAATATGATCGTCAGAGGAGACAAAAGAACAACAAAAATGTTCGTCAGAGGAGACAACAGAACGACAAACACATTCGTGAGAGAAGATAAAAGGACAACAGAAATTTTCGTCAGAGGCGACAAAAAGACAGCAAAATGTTCTTCAGAGACGACAAAAGAACAGCAAAAATGTTCCTCGTACGAGAAAAAAGGACAACAACATGTTCGTCAGTTGTAGCAAAAAAAAAAAAGAAAAAAGTAAAACACAAAAAACAGTTAAAAAGTCAATTCGAGACGGTAAAAAAAAACAATAGATTTACAATCGAGGCGACAAAAGGACAACGAGATGTTCTCCAGACGTGCTCAATGTTTGACAAGTCATCATTAAAAGTAGTAAAAATGACAATTAAGTAAGAATACGAAAGAAAGATCTGGTTACTTGTATCTGAAATATCTGTTGCGAAAAATAATTTCTAATTGCTCAACTCTACGAGAGCACCTCTTTGGAACTACTCGATCTCACATTGACTGCTAACCTGAGATGGAATAAATACATTGAGTCAAGAGCTTCGTCTACCGCAAGGAAAGTTGGCTCCCTATGCCGCGCCAGGAAATTTTTCTTCCCGGAGTCGATCTACAAATCAACCATTCGCCCTTGCATGGACTATTGCTGCCATATATGGTCTGGAGCCCCTTCTGTTTGTCTCAAGGTTCTTGATAAAATCCAGAAACGGATATGCAATGTAATTAACCCTGATCTGGAATCTCGCCTGCAGTCACTCTCTCACAGACGTGCTGTCGCCTCCCTCTGTCTTTTTTACAAATACTTTCATGGTAACTGCTCCGATGAGCTGCTTTCGCTGGTTCCCAGACTTCATGAATTTTAGCGTTCTACTAGGTTAGCATCTCGCTCTCACCCTTTCATTGTCGAAACTGTTAAATGTAGCCGTCTCTTCTACTCCAATAGCTTCATGCCTTGCACCTCTCGCCTGTGGAACTCCCTCCTCCCCTTTTCCTTTTTCCCTGATAGCTATAATCTCCAACTATTCAAATGTAATGTCAATCGTCGTCTCCAGATGCCTTGATCTATCCCCTATCCTTCTCTTCATCCTTCCTCTATCACTCTTATTTGATCTCCCTCCAACTCTCTGTAACCCATTGTAACCCTTTGCGTGCTAGTGGCTTTCCGCCTTGCTTGGGGTGAAACACTTAACCAAAAAAAAAAAAAATTGATTAAATATTTCATCTCAATTAGTATTCAAAAATGTGGCCGCATTTTTATTTTAGCAGACGAACTTAAATTCCCTAAGGTGGATAAACATTTATCACCGGTATCAGTGTTCGTGTTTAGATAAAGCCATAGTTTCGAATGGTGATTTTCAAGGTGGATTATTCTCGTTTTAAACATTGGTGCAACATTGGGACATGACGTAACGATGAGCCTATAACAGGTTCTGACACCTGTAACTGCTCAATGCGCAAAAATAGTATGTAACTTCCAATATCTCAGATAGCAAGCAAGCATCTTTTCATGATCACGGATTATAAGGTCTATTTAAGGTTCATTCCAGACCTCAAGCAGAACACAACACACACACACACACACACACACACATATATATATATATATATATATATATATATATATATATATATATATATTAAAGAGAAAACAGACCACTTTAAGGTTCCATTATAATAATTTATTTGACCAGAGCCCTTTTAAAGGACTCCTGATCATCACATAGCACTTCCAAAAATGAAACGAAAAATGAAATGAAAATTGACGGGTAGTGTATGTTTTTGTAATTTAACAGAGAGTGTAATAAGGAGTAGTTAGAGAGACATGGTAGAGTTTAGGGAGGATTTAATTTCATATCTCTCTCAAGTATACTTTGTATTGGGGGAGGAGGAGTGATCAGATTTTGACCTATTTAAACGGTTAACTTAACGGAAGTGTTATATTGAAATTGGAGGGGAGAAGAGAGAAAAGAAAAAGGAAAAAGAAAGAAGAGGGAGAGGGAAGTAAAGAGAAAGAGCCTGTAATTGGGTTTTACATATCGAGGAGATGATTGGTAAGTTTTAGCAATTTATGTAAAAAATAGATTTAAATGTTTGATAGTAATTGAGATCCCAATATATATATATATATATATATATTCGAACTCGGCTTTCCGATTCCTCAATCCGAGCCGCTATCCACTACTTCTCTGTGCCTATTTATCGTGCTTATACATACATACATACACACACACACATATATATATATATATATATATATATATATATATATATATATATATATATATATATATATATGTAGCGATGGAATCATATTTCAAAAAATAATTATAATCTCTGCGCTACTTGATCGAGCACTGTTTTTAAAGAACTCCGGATCATCAATCTAATGGTTCTTTCTTATTTTATAAATATAATTACACACACACACATACATACACAGATATATATATTGAGGAATCCGAGAGCCGTGTTCGAATTCAAGTCTAATCCATTACATTCACTTACGTGCTAATGCCCTTGGCAAAGGTATGAATCATTCCCCCACCCCAGCTATGGGTAAATAGCAGGACAGACTGCGTTCTATAGCCCTGGATGGAAACTGCTCTAGGAGGAACTCTGAATTCAGAACCTGCGGAGGGTCGTTTCTGGACATTTGTGGCACGTGTTGCACCAGATCTCTTCAAAAAGTATGCTTGACTCTGCACAAAATCTTCACCACTAAAATCAAATAAATATGCAGGCGTCTAACTGTCGGTTTCTCAGAAACTGAATTGCTTGATCCTCATACGTCGAAAAACTGACAGGAGAGTCCAGTATATATATATATATATATATATATATATATATATATATATATATGTGTGTGTGTGTGTGTGTGTGTGTGTGTGTGTGTGTGTGTGTGTGTGTGTATTTATATATATGTGTGTGTTTGTGCGTATTTTATAATTCTTGTCATTTTATAACCGGAAAAACAAAAAACAATTTAACGAGACTGAATGAGAGACCAAAATGGCGCACGATTAGGATATGAAATTGTAACAAGTTGGTACTCCAATACAATTTGTAAAGTTAAAACGTATAAAATGGATTTACAATCCTGATAAAAACACCAGAGATTGGTCAGGAGTGAAAAAAATAAAAAATAAAAATAAAACGATTCTTCTCTGATGATGTGTTAGTCGATAGGTTCTTTAGAAAAATGTCCCCCCACTCTTCTTTTTAGTATTGAGATGGTAACATCTGTCCTACTTAAGGCAATTATTAAATTTTGTAGTATCATAGCATAGTTCATATATATATATATATATATATATATATATATATATATGAAAAAAAATATACAGAAAAAACAAACAAAAATCTTCATATGCAATTATGCTGTATTAATGGGATCCCGACTACGGTCAGTCTAGTCAGAGAGCTTTCTCCCAAAAACTGTTACGCTCGAGGCGTTTCTTCCCAGGTTATTATAATCTTAACTTAAAGAAGTCAAAGTTACTCTTTATACTGATAATCATCAATCCGTTCCGCCACTTTTTTTAATTTATATCACGTACTGCATTCGTCGTAATAGTTTTAAAAGTAACACTGCCTTGAGTGACTCTCGAAATTTAGTATTAAAAACTTACTGATAGTGTTAGATGTCTATTGTGATATACATATAATTTTTCTGCATTCATTAGAAAATGGGCGATACTTTATGGCGGTACCTCCGACCCGACACACACAAATACACACACACACACACACACAAGCACATACGCACACACATCCTGGGAGGGTTGGCAGTTGAAAGAATAGCTTTCAATGTTGGATTTTTCTTTCTTTATTTTCTTTCCAAATCTGAATTCATAGGCTTCAACCAGCAAGTCTAAATTCATACTGCCACAGATGGATCAATAAAATCTGTTGAATCTTTTACATACCTTGGAAGTGAGATATATTCTACTGAAAAGTATGTGAAAATTCGCATAGCTAAAGCCTGGGCGGCCTTGAATAAAATGGACGTAATCTAGAAATCTGATCTACCAGACAACCTCAAGCGGAGATTCTTTTGAGCCACTGTAGAGGTTAAGATAATGTATGGTGCCACTAACTGGACATTGACTAAAACCCTTGAATCTAAGAATGCCGGGTGCTATACTCAAAATTCTCTTGGAGACAACATCCAACTAAATCACAACTTTATGAAGCCATCCCATATATATCTGTAGAATGCGCTTTGTTGCCGAGGAAAACAAGAACTCGTGAGTGATCTACTGTTCTGGACACTCAAACATGGTGCAAAACGGGTTGGTCGTGCAGCAACTACCTACATTGACCAGCTATTTTATGATACATAATGCCTGACGAACATTCTTCATTGATGCTGGACTGTAATGGTTGGCGTGATAGATTTATGAATGTCCGAAATAACTAGACCGAATAAATAATAATATAATGTTTGATTCTTACTAAATACGCTGTTCTAGTTAGTCTGTGACAGACCCATCTTAGCTGAGCTCATATAGGAAAGGATATTTTTGGCACTGATATTTTCAATATTAGGAAAACAAAATGAACAATCTTGAGCTATACAAAGCCAGGAGCGATAGCAGTTTCGTATTTATTTTCAGTTTTCTGTTTGTTGCTGTTTTCAAATCGAAATGAAAACTGTCTCTGTAGATTTTTTCGCTTTCATCCGAGCTACAGAAGCAGAAGAGGAATTCTCTAATCAGTAACTTTCACTCATTTCGCCATTTTTTTTTAATTCCATCTCGAAATAACTGCAAATGTGTTAAGCAATAATTTCATCCTTAGATGCACAAAGGTGTTAATAGGATTAAAACTGATGCAAATTCATCCCTACTTCTTTTGCTGTATTTATTTTTTTTTTTAAAATAAAGGAAGAATTTGCAATTTAAGCATAAATAAACCTAGATGTAGTGTTATTGAAAAAGAGTTCAACTTACTCATCGGAGGTGCGTTCGACAAGGCAAAATGATTAGCATAACGAATGTTTTCCGAATTTTCTTCTTTTTTTAATTTATGTCTCTTCAGGAGGTTGGCGATCATGTCTCTCCACAATTTCCCGTTCTTTCAAGTTCTAGTAAACTGTATCTTTTTTTTTTATCTCTTCTAAGTCCTGTTCTGCGGTTCATCTACTCAAACTCGTTAGGTTGGTTATGCGTTGTTTTATCTTGTTTTCAATGTGTCCTGCGAGTGACAAATTTACCAAGCCTTCTTTCCTAAATATGTATTCTAGACATTTCTATCAACGCTTTCTGAGCGAGTATTTCACTTCCAATTTTCATCAGAAAATAAAACGCATATGTTTATCTTTGGGATTCAAGATTGGCTAGAAAATATGTGTGTTGACCTCAATGTCCACTTTTATATTTATATTTATACTCTATCCCTGATATTTTGCATATTTATCCATAAGTACAGCATATCTTGAACTATATATATATATATATATAGTTTTAAGGTGTGCTATATTTATGGGATAAAGTGCTCAATATCAGAGACAGAGCGTATGTAAATATAAATATAAAAGTGAACATTGAAGTCAACACTCAGAGGTGACAGGCTGTTTCATGCTGGACGCAATCGTCAGGCCGCCGATTGCATCCAGCCCCTGAGTGTTGACTTTAATGTTCACTTTATTATCGATCATTTTACATTCAACATCATCACGTGATAAGACACCGGAGATGTTGAAACAAAATGGCTATATTTGTAGTGATTTTATAACATATTATTGTTATCATTTTTTAAATAAATAATTATATATATATATATATATATATATATATATATATATATATATATATATATATGATCGAGTCTAGAAGAAACCTCAACATAATGCAGAAAGTATTTTCTTGATCTATATTTGGGACACATCAGCCGTTTCGTCCTATATTTGGGACTCATCAGCCGTTTCGTCCTATATTTTGGACTCATCAGCAGTGCGTATCCAGTTGAAACCGGGACCGTTATGATATGAGACAAACGTCATATCAACTGCACCAACTGACCTCGGTGAAGACGAAGTAGACTCGATATAGAGCCGCTCAATTTCATATTCCGTGGTGGAACTCATTTGAGTTTTCCTTACCCATAAGACTGTTCCTCACCTCCACGAGCCACGACTACTGTCATCAAGCCTCTCCAACTGGAGCATTAAAGCCGGCTTTATCAAGGATATACAAGAGATAGAAATTAGGAGGATTTGAGATAATTACAATTAAGCAATTCATAGAGTCTAGAAAATACCTCAACAGAATGTAGAAAGCACTAGATGACCGTTTCGTCCTATATTTCGTCAAGTATATATATATATATATATATATATATATATATATATATATATATATATATATATATATATATATATGTTTTTTTCTTTCTAAGGTGGCTTGATATTCGATTAAGTGAATGAGTCATAATTGTTTATGGATTTCATATTTTGGTAATATAAGTGTAGATCCAATTCACATCAAATATGATAACCTATTTTTTTCATTCTGATATTTTGTATTTAAATATTTTCATTATCGCATATTTTTTGGCTTATCACTAAAAATATGAAGTACGATCGAGTAGGCTAAACTAATGTAGAATAAGATTTTTAATATTTTCATATTGTTATATATTTGAGCAGTATTCAGTTTATATATATATATATATATATATATATATATATATATATATATATATATATATATATATATATATATATATATATATATATATATATATATATATATATATATATATATAACACTTTGCATTGCTCTTCAACCGAATTAAATTGATCCTCCGGGCCACTGACGTATTTCACAGAGAAAACGTTAAAATTTCCATTTCTCTGTGCCATGCGACGATAGCCCTGGGGTAGAATCTCTAGCCAATAACAAATCGGTCGAGTTTCGATCCCGGCTTGAAGCTCAAGAGATGTGATACAGCGAATAAATCTGTCTGTAGATGAGAAATATATATATATATATATATATATATATATATATATATATATATATATATATATATATATATATATCATCCACATATACATATTTAGGCATTCAAAACAACATGCCTAGCGGCGTGCACAATTCCAGAAAATTCTTGTTGAAAACACAATAAACAAAAACTAGAAATTCTTGAAGCTATATACATAAAACAGTTGAAACCTAACCTGAACAAAATAAACTATGAAATCTCCACAAATATTCTTAAATGCCTATAATTGATAACAGAAGCCATTGGTTTATACCCACGGCTTCCCATACTTGAGAAGTATTAAGTATTTTCACTCTCGCGTGGTCATGTGTGACGTCACGAGCTGCGACGCGATTTTCGCTTCCATGTCTTGTATACACGAGTTAGTCGTTGCTTTGAAATTTTTCATGCAACAAAAACAGACTATCATTATTGTTTCGCCCATGTATTGGCTGATATATTGAAAAGTAATTGTCATCTTTCATAATGGCTTATGTAAGCCGAAAGCTTATATTGGATTTAAACATGAATCAATATTGTGATTTCCTTTCGTCTTTCAATGATAATGTTATTAAACTTATCAGACAATATGAAAGTACCTTACTTAAAATAAATAGACAAAACTTGTCTATATTTTTTAATGAAACATGCAACAATGAAACATTGCTACCTAAATATACAATATATTTATATATATATATATATATATTATTATTATTATTATTATTATTATTAGAGAAAAACAAAATAGTTAAGACCTCTGATGGTACCAACGGACAACTTGCCAACAGACCTAAATAACCCTTATCCAGATTTAGACCCGGAAAATAACGGTTATAAGGAAAAACAAGGCCTAAAGAAATTTATTAAGTAATCTGATCTGCTCAAAGACTAGATTGCGCACACAGAACAAAAAACGCATGCGAAAATATTATATATATATATATATATATATATATATATATAGATAGATAGATAGATAGATAGATAGAGACACACAGAGAGAGAGAGAGAGAGGCGTTGGAAGAAAGTAAGAGTCAAGCAATCATAGAAAATGAGGGTGTAAAAAAAAATCCAAAGCATTTTAAATATTGTCAGATTTCGCTATCCTTTTTCTTTCTTTTTTTCTACTGTATACTTTTGTCGGTCAGTGGCAAACCAAACAAAGCACAGCTTTTTGATTTGAAAATGAAATTTAAAAATCATTAATCAACGAATTGACATTCTCTCGGATTTAACTAAAAGTCCCGACATAAGATGAGTTGATGATAAATTATTTTTCGGCGCATAGGGCAAGCGATTATTGCTCGACTGAAAACGAAACAACGTAGCAAATATTACAAACTGAACAAAACAAGGGATTTATTTTATTTATTTATTTATTTATTTTGCGCAGAATAAGTTTCACCACATTGTAAATCAATAGTGGTTTGTCTTAGCATCTTCTGGCGAAATCAACTTGTAATAAAAAGTATTGATTTCTACATCTCCGAGGTCAATTTTATTTACCATCGATCTCTCAGGTATGCTTGAGACATGTCGGTCAAATTACAGACACCAGGGATTGTTCTGACCTGTCCTTTTAATGTAATTATTTTATATCTCTACATTATATGAAATACGATAGAAGCTGAAATTTTATTTATCTCCTTGTAAGAAATGCCCAAGGCATAATGGTCATATCACAGACATGGGAGAATTTATTCACACTGCACTTCAGAAGATCAGATTTGTATTATCATACGACGGGAAATTTGGCAGTGTCAATTTATTTATTGCTAATTTCTTAAAAAATATTTGCCTACTTAGATCAAAGTGCTAAATCAAAGAATTAAATGACCTTAAATGTTAAAGATTACTAGTTCCTGGGAAGATCTCACTTCCTAGATCATATCTACAGCGAGGATTAACGAAGTCTAGGAAATGGTTATAAGAAGGTTGTTCATTTTGTTTTGTTTTTTTGGCGTAGGAGCAGGTTAATCATGATTAACCAAGGACCATGGATTTTCTAAATACCGGTAAAGTAATTATAATGAGTTTTTTTGTTTTGTTTTGATTTTTAAGCGTTTCACCCCAAGCAAAGCGGGAATCCACTAGCACTCAAGGGGCTACAGAGAGTTGGAGCGAGAGCAAAGAGTAGTGATAGAGGAAAGGATGAAAAGAAGGATAGGGGATAGATCAAGGCATCTGGAGACGTCGATTGACATTACATTTGAATAGTTGGAGATTATAGCTATTAGGGAAACAAGAAGAGGGGAGAGAGTTCCACAGACGAGAAGTGCGAGACATGAAGCTATTGGAGTAGAAGAGACGGCTACATTTAATATTTTCGAGAGTGAAAGGGTGTGAGCAAGATGCCAGCCGAGTAGAACGTTTAAATTCATGAAGTTTGGGAACCAGCAAAAGCAGCTCCTCGGAACAGTTACCATGAAAGTATTTGTAACAAAAAGACAGAGGGAGGCGACAGCACGTCTGTGAGAGAGCGACTGCAGACTAGATGCCAGATCAGGGCCAGTTATGTTGCATATCCGTCTATGGATCTTATCAAGAACCTTGAGACATACAGAAGTGATTCCAGACCATATATGGCAGCAATACTCTATGCAAGGGCGAATGGTTGATTTGTAGATTTGAAGATTTTGAGTTTCTGGCTTTATTCATATTTGCGTTAATTACGAACACGTCATTAGATACTAAAGATTGTAATAATTGCGTCAGAAACCTATGCAATAGTCACATTAACCGTCTTGTTTCTTGCTTAAACATGAACAAAAAAACTTAGATTGATTTTAAATTGTTCTAAAAATCATACTGAAAACCAAATGAAACCTTTTTCTTAATTTTAAACAAATATATTTTTATATTGGTCTTTCATTTATTTATTTTTTCAAAGTAAACGTTAAATTTCAGCATTTCTATTTGTTGAAACTTGAGTAATGCATGGAATAATAATGCAACACAAAAGGTACTTAGAACAAAATGTATTGAAACAAAAAAGTATACACAATATTTACATATAGTCTTTTGTATATTCCTGGTAAGATCGTTCCTGGAGAATGTGTTGACTGAGTCGGGCAGAGTCTCTGGTTGAATCTCTTGATTCCTCCCTCTCTTCCCGGTACCAACCATATTTGTATGGTCGGTACTCCACTATGCAAATTAGGTGGATCCTACCACAACACTATTTGTACTATAAGATCCAGAAAGAACGCCCAAGACAACATATAGCAAGGTTAACAGAGGAAAACAGAGAATGGCCTATTTAACGAATTTGTACAAATGGTTGCCAGAACAGGGACAGGGAATGATAGCTAAAAGATAAACTTTACTAAGAGGTACAAATCACAGGAAATTGTGGGGAGCCATGATCGTCCATGTACTGAAGGGACACGGTTAAGAGAAAAAGATTTCAAGTAGTGACGATGATATCGTTATCCCAGAATACAATAAAGTCTCGTTATGACTTGCCACTTCCAAGCCGGATGCTTTCCGATTCGTGACATCACTTAACAGGTCGTTGAATGAGCCAATCTTCTTCAATTAATTGTTGTTAAGAGAAAGAAAGCAAATGCATCTGTGCAGTGTTTTAAATTTGTCTGCGTCTGTCGAGGGTGAATAATAAGTGGACCTCATCTGTGAAAATCTGATGATGGCGTTTTCGACAATTAATTGCTTTATAGTTAAATGTCCCGACTTAGCAAGCAACTTGCGCATTTTGCAAACTCAATCCATTAAAGATTTGCCTCTATTCCTGTTTACAAACAGATTGTCAAGGTTATCATTGATTCTCTCTCACGGGGGTTACAACCTTAGAAACACAAACAAGCAAAAACAGACAAACAAGTGAGTAACTTGTAAAAGACGTTATTGTTGCAATGGAAAACAATAAAAAGTATGAATCATATTTATCAACATTTCGTGAATCGAAATTAAGCCAAATTGTACTCACAAACATACGCACACGCGTATATCCGACCACACACACGTATTTAACGTTCTTTGTAATAACTAGTTATAGTCTTCAGTATCTGAGAAAAAATTTAAGAACCATCGCCAATTTATCAATAAAAATCATATGAATGAATGCCTGCTAATAATAAGTTATATATATATATATATATATATATATATATATATATATATATATATATATATAAGGTTGTTGTTGATTAATGCGAGGCTCTTCACTGTAAATTGAGCACCCTGGTTGGTAGCCTGTAACATTTATGTGCTAAAAATTTTGATACCAGGTTGAAGCAATCGCCGAGTCTACCACACTGATGACCTGTGTTACAGCGAAGCAGTCTGTCTTCGAATGAACCCCCCACATATATATATATATATATATATATATATATATATATATATATATATATATTATGGGGTCCTCCCTTTTTCATATAAGTGGACTCGACCAGAGTGTTACTTGGACTGCTGCCGTTAAATACCCAGAGTCAGTCAGAATCCAGAGATTGACAGAGTGAGAGAGAGAGCAGAGATTGTGACTGAGTTGGAGGTAGAGTGTGAGGCAACCGCTTGTCACAGTTACAAGCACGTAGGCTCTAAGGAAGTCCTACTTCGAGACTGTATATATATATATTATTATTATTATTACGACTAACCGCGTTCCTGGATTTACTAACAGTATTACCCTTTGTATTATTGTGTAAATACATTAATTTCTTATCTTTATTTCTTGCGTTTGTCATTCATTGGAGACCGAATTTCATCTCGGAATCCACAACAGATATATATATATGCTAAAGTAAAAAAATCCGTTGATATATTATCCAAGTGGATCCTAGTAATATGAAACATTTAGAACCGATCCACAAAAAAGAGCTCGGTGTATTTTATTTAATTTGTACAGAACAAATAATTAATAATCAAACAAATCTTTTTACCACATATGGCGAATAGGCTATTTCGGCAGACGACGGAAGTGATCTTCTGTCTTTTCAACCTCGGGGTGGAATGAATACAGTCCATGTCTATAACATTAAATTTAATGCTGCAAAAATTTCAAATAGTTTTAGAGATAGGTGTGCTTTAGAAGAAACCCCTTACGTCTCTTTATTTTAAATTTATTTTGGGGGTACGTTTTTAATTTCTTCTTTAATTTTAAATTTAAGTTAATATTCGCTTTTTTTTTTTAGTAAAACTCTTCCCCATTAAGATATATACCTAGCACTCTCCTTGACCCCTGTCTCGTGCCTAGAGTCTGACTGAAACAGTGAAAATTGTAAACTCTGTATTAGGTGTTTTTGGCAAGTTAAGGTTTAAGTTGACTAGCTTCCAGTCTCAATTTCTCACAGTTAACTGCTACATTCCCCTCGCTCTAAGCTTGCAGACATGAACTTCATTTCATTCCACAAAGGGGTTGAAGACAGACGTCTGCCGAAATAGCCTATTCCCCATATGAGGTGAAAGTATTTCTTTGATTATATATATATATATAGAGAGAGAGAGAGAGAGAGAATTTGTATATCCTTAAATGACCCATGTCCTCTGTGTCTACATGAAAAGCTGCATATTATTAAGTTTCCTAAAATTAACGCTCTCCTAAATCAGCGTAAGAAATTAACAGTAATTTTAGGCATTCTATAATGTTTCCTTTAATATATAGTTTATAGAATTGTTCATGAAAAATCTGTGCATTACAATTATATAGCCAGTATTTTATTAATATATAATGGTCTATGTAATATTTGTTTAAGTGTTTGATCTTTCAACTTTAATATTGCCATGATTTATTGTCCATTCAATATAATGAGTATTATATATAAAAAGCCAGGTGAAGGACACATGGCACAGTGGATAAAGGTGTTAGTTAGATCCAGTGACAGAACCCAAAGAGTGTGTGTTCAATACCCGGCAAATGCAGTGGAGAACTTTCAGAGGGAAAAATTAATAGGAGATAACTGATAACTGACATCCATTAAACATGGCACGTGGAACTAGAACAGTCTACCCCAGTGAGCGAAAAGGGTTCAGTTTGACATTCCAACCACCTGAAGAGGGCCGGAGCGTACAACGGCCGAAACGTTATAATAAATATGGCGACAAAGATGAGGACAATAGACCGAATAATGTAAATAATACCTCATCTCAGAAAATATAGATGTATGTATGTATGTATGTATTGTGTGTGTGTGTTTAACATGTTAAAGTCTACCATTACTGGCTTTAAATATTACTGCCACATTTGGTTTGGTGCTCCTGCTATATATTTAGAGATTCTTGATAAAATCCAAAGAAGAATCTGCAAAGTTATTGGACCTCACCTGGCACCTCGGCTTCATGTATGTATTTAGAGATTCTTGATAAAATCCAAAGAAGATTACGTTATGCCCCGGACTACTTCATGTGACTAGAATTTCGAACTGAACCCTTTGTTTCGTCCATCTGGGTAGATTGTTCTAGTTCCACGTAACATACCTCTTCCTGATGTCTCCGTTATCTCCCTTCAACTGAAATCTCAAGGTCACGTGGCCCAGTGGATAAAGACATTGGTCGGATCCAGTGACTTGAGCCTAAGTGTTAAATACCTGATTACTGCAGTGGTTAACAAAAAAACTCGGAAAAAACTGGGCGCAAGTTCGATCCCTGCTGCCTCCATTTTCTTTATACAGATTTCTTGAAAGCGCAGATTGAAAGACGTATTAAACATGTTTGATAACTACATACACAAGGAAGGTCTATTTTAAATAAGTGTCTACTATAACAACGTTGGAAATGCTTTAGGTTACCTAGAAGCGCGATCTGAGTCATCGTCTTTTTGCGCACCAATTTCCTCGTGTCAAGACAAAAAAAAATAACACCTTTCAAATATCGAAATCAATGTCAACGGAGAAAGCTTTCATTGTTATTGGGAAGGACAAAGAGATATACTCTAATAATCTACCGCTGGAAAACCTTGTGGATATGTTAGAAGAAAAGAGGCAAGAATTTCTGATCCCATATGTCGACCTGCACAAAACGAATTCCCGCATACCTGCATATAATTTGGTTGAAAAAAGAAAACTTCACGGCTGTGCCGAACGATACAAATATAAAATTAAATTAAACAAAAATATTTCTTCGTCGAGATAAAAAAAAAATTCAATAGAATAAGAAAAAATGCATTTTGGTCAATCGAATATCTAAATATCAAATAAAAATATTTGTTTAAATTCTTTGAATAAAAAATTACCCCCCCCCCACCAAATAGCATTTGAGAATCTTTTTCAAATGATTAATAGTGAAAATTATATTGGTATTTTCGGTTCTAAAAAAAAAAAAGTGTTAGCAACGTACGGATATTAGATTTTTATTTAAATAAAAAAAAGAAAAATGAAGTTAGCAGTATTTGATAATGAAGTCGTTTGATGTCAGTCATTTTTTTTCCAAAACTGTAATTTTTGTCGTTTCTGCTTCTTTCAAGAAAAACGCCTTTTAACAGCATGAATTATGAAGTTTTGCTTCATTAGAGAAAATTTGGGCATTTCAAAAAAAAAAAAAAAAAAAAATAAAAAAATAAAAAGTGATTTTTTTTTGCCATTTGTTGAAATGTTAAATTGGAGCAGGGATTATTTTAAATAACTAAAAAAAAAAAAATTCCTTCATGATTTATGTGATTTGTCATTATTGATGAATTCTACCTTTGGAGACTCTGTAAATAGAGAAGGATCCTTGACTCAATATGCTTCGAATCTAAGAAACTTTCTTACTGGACTCAACCCTTATATCGCCCCATTGACTTCATTTTGCTATCATTTATATATGAGGTTGAACTATAAATAATTTACTTTTTTCTTTATCAACTTTCTTAAAGACGGTTGTAATCACAAAAGTACACAGGTGTAGGCTTTAAGAAAACTTTATTCAACTGAGAATACAAGGTTCGCGTATAGTGTCCTTTTACAGTCCCAGTAAACAGAAATAGATCTCTCAAAGAAGAGAGTAACAAAAACAGGGAAGACCACTCTTTATTATTCCTAACAACTTTATCGCATGACAGAAACTAATTTGAAATAAGTTATACTGTCATCAAAGCAACCAGAATTATGAATATTACGATTATAACAAAAAAAAAACTTAAATATTTAAACAAATAAATTATACCTAATATTCAATAAACTGTAAATAGTGACAATTCTTCATTATATATTGATCTACTTAAAATTTATTAACTTAAATGTTTTAGTACATATTTACTATCCATAATGGAAATTAGAAAAGATATTAAAGTGTTCAATATTAAGAAAATGAGCATTGATAAATAAAATAACAAATGAAATAAAAGGCTGAAAACTTATCTTTCCGAGTCAGAGTTTCGCAGATGATTAAATAGTTAAATTTATCTCATTAACATATACTTTATTAGGCTTAGTCATAAAGCATTCGTGTCTTTATTAATCAATTTTATTCTTAAAAAATGTATTAGGTTAACCAAAAAGTTTGTTCAATTTATTAATTTTTTACTTAATAACCGAAAGATAATTTGCCGAACCAAATACGCTTACATTTTATGAAATTACCGTACATATTCGTGTATATGTCGAATTCATACATAGTGCGACCTATGAATTTTTTTTTGCATGAATGTTAACCTCTCCAGGAAAAACGTATCCTGTGGATAATATAACCGGTTACCGAAAATGCAGGATTTTTAATCTCTTAAGAAATAAAAATACCCTATGTTTTTTTTTACCCTGGCCGTTGAATTTAGTGGAGGAAACCCTCCGCCCATCCATGCCCTGGATTTACTGCCAGCAGTTCAATCCCATATGCATGTTTAGCCTGCGGCCGGGATAATGTTTCTGTTGTTACTATCTCTCGGTTCAATTCAACACTGTCGACAGCGTCGTAGCCATTACAAATGAAATTACCCGCATAGTTAAATGTCATCGTTGCTGAATAAAGACCTTTTTTTGTTTTTTTGTTTTAGCGCTGGACGTCCAAGTAAACAGATTGACATCAAAAATAAAAGAGAAAATTAATCTAGAGAAAAAAAAATACTGATAGCAACATTGAATATCTTTGCAAAAACTGGTATTTAATTCAAATCACTTCTTCGTATTTTAGATCGTCCAGTCTTCTATTTCCACATTAGAGAACTGATGTTATATAACAGTCTAACACTATTTTCTTTCTTACTAATTAAGTGTTCCTGTTTCTTAATACTTTGCTTAGCTTTTGAAAGCCATCTTTCGCGATTCCAAAGCCCCTTCAGAATTCTGTCTCATATTTTCCGCAAACGGCCTAAAACACTTTCCAGATAATTAAATTGTTGTAAATGCTTGGTTTTGGCATCTCCTTTCTGTAGTTCGCATCTTGGGATGTCCCTATTGAGATCAACCACACATAATTACCCTTTTTAAGTTTTTAAAATCCGTATTTTTATTTTTATCATGAAGTCCTAAACCCCAATACAGAACCCAGATGCGCGATAGTACCATATTAAGAGTCTTTCTGGAAACTCATGTAACATTTTTCAGTACTTGGTGTTTAAGCGGTAAAAGTAAACGACAATAAAAGAGTAATTATTTATTATAAGAAGACATAATACATAATCGACAACAAAGCGGACAATCTGAGGTGTGCGCTACATATTAGTAAAATCAAAATCAAGCACTTACAGAAAATGATCTGCATAGTGTCGTAAAAGACAAAGGAAATATGACACAGAAACCCGAAGGGGAAAATGAAACGTCCAGAAACTAAGTAAAATATTAAGAATTAGGAAAACATCCTTAGAAACAAAGAAAATAGTACCGAACTGCAATAAAAAGTATAATCTCGTGTGACCTTGTTTATTCATTGATTTACGTCTTATCAACCTTTTTTAAGTTATTTAAGTCAGAACATATTTTAGATTGTGAGGAATTTTTGGAGATAATGACTTATGGAATACAAGTGCTACTATCTAACCCACAGTTGGGGGGCAATAGCTACATTCGTACCTTTTCCAAAGATATTCCGACTTGATATCCATTACCCCATCGAATACGCAAGCTTACAGCGCCTGGTATTCCCAAGCGGTCACCCATCTAGGTCCAACCTAAGCCCAACGATGTTACTGGAAAAAGAGCGTGTTATCTTGCGTGATTAAGAATTTGGACAAGGCCAGCACGATCAAGCCCTCGGCCACGAGGACTTGTTACTTCGTGCTAGCACAGCTATCGACGGCCCCGAAGGGTTCCGTCTACCCAATTTCATTCACAAGGCTTGGGTCGTGATATGGTTACACGCCCATTATAGTTTATACTGTCTTTCTATTTAACTCATAGGAGGATACTATATGGAGTTATGCCTTTTCCAAAGACATTAATGCGAAAGGAAACAAACTAGGATAGAATTTGAATACAGTTCGCCGATTTCACTTGACACCCCAATACCAGTTGCATTATATCATCATCATCATCATCATTGCTATGATCTGTATTGTTCAGATTTATCTAAAAACATCCTGGTCAAGGCACCTTAATGAATCTGTTGCATTCTGTGTCGTCCCAGGAGCCCACGCTACTACATAAAAGGGTATCAACGAAAAGAATCGTTTCTTTCTCTCATTCGTTTTATTAGGAGATAGTCGTGGCAGCTTTGATGGTAAGAGGTAGCGGGAAGAATAACGACACAGATGCGCATGTCCCACGTTGCCTCAGCGTCCCTACCGCGCGTGGTCTTAGCCTGTCTCTTGAAAGCAGGTGTGGGAATCGTATCGACGCTTCAGCATTTTTGAAGCCCTCAGTTGAATTCACGCCGTTATGGACTTATATCTAAAATCTAGACAAAGGCAATGCACCTCTGTCAGAATAGTACGCTTACAAGGCACTCTGGATAATAGCTAACCATTTTGCGCCCTGGCCTTCCCATTTTGTAACCTAAATTTTATTTCTCATTTATGTGTCAATGTTTGATTTTCTGTAAAACAGCTTCCAGTTCAGCCAGTGACGTTGTTGTTAGCTCATTTTTCTTGTTTGCCTAAGGTGGTACTTTGTAGGATGGCATTGAAAAGGCTTTTGGCTCTCATAACATGACTATACCTTTTCAAATACCTCATTTTGACGATAGTTATGAGGTCTTCAAACGGATCTTGTTCATGACGGATGTTGTCTCCTACTGCGTCACCCGTGATACAGTCTACGTTGTTAAAGCTTAGGATGGTTCTGGTCGCTATCGAATCTTAAAGCTAAAGTGATTCTTTTAAACATCCCTTTTCAACGTTTAAATAAGGAAATAAATATATCGCTTTCCAATAATTATTTCTCTTCTTTTACCTCAATACGAATCCTGTTGCAAATTTTCTACCTTCATTATTCAGTGCCCTGTGAAAGGACCTTGATACTAAGCAGAATTAATGACCGAGGGGAATTTGTAATTTAAAAGTGTACAATTTTTATGCAAATTTCCTGTTTGACAGATCATGATCGGAGAATCGCATTAATTTGATAAAAAAATCCTCCCAAAAAACAAGTGAAATATTAATAACTCTAATCACCTCTGAACGTATTTGGATATTGGAGTTTGGTGGGTATTTTTGGTTGGGAAAAATCTCCGTGAATATATTAGATGCGAGGCAAATTTTAAATTTTAAATTAGCTTCTGAATTTCCATAAACTCTAGTTTCATTCATGGCTGATCTTACGATCAACTTTACGGATTTTCGCGCAAAACATGGCTGCTGTCGCGGGACAGAGGTATTCAAACGAGTGGCTATTACTGTATAGGCCATTAGTTTACTGACTAACTGAAATTAATTAGTCTCAAGAGTAATTCCTGTCGTTAATTAAGAAAATGAATAAATTCCTTTATCAAGTCGAAAAGGCAATTGTTTTTATTGAATCCTGTAAAGTGGCGGGTGATGAATGCAGGCAATATACTAGTTGTAAACACTTTCTGCATGACTTATTGGTAAGGACGCTTTCACGCATGCGTGTGCGCATCATCACTGTGGTTTCTTTTCGTTTTAGTTTTGAAGTTTTATACAATATGCATTTCACCGAGGTGAACACACTCACATAGACAGACCATAGAAGCTTGGAAGTCGACTCGTGAATGAGTAAGACCATCTCTAAGAGTCATTACTCCCAAACAGACATTCTAGTTATGCTTTCCAAATCGTTGATAATGTCTTAAACCGGCTTACAGCAGCATCACGTGAAAACGTTAAGCAACGTCAGGCCTGGTCGGTACTTATATGGGTGAACACTTAGGAATACCAGGTGCTGTAAGCTTAGATGTGTGGTTGGTGTAATGGATTATGGCTCAAAATTGTTAATCGGATAGCCGAGTTCCAATTCCCTTTGGGTTCGTTATATTCATTTACGCTCAAATACCCTTGATAAATGAATGAATCCACCTCTTGTTCACCAGCAATGTGTTAATTAGATTTGTATCATTAAATCATTATTATCTAAAAAAAACCTTACGCTTTTAAAATATTTTCTGATTTTAATTAACTTTCAAAGGGTTGATAAGCCGTAAAAACGAATCAACCAACCGACATGTCTTAAATGGTTCATATGGTAAGAGACTGGCAAGACATTCCACATTGAGTCGAGGCGGGTCTTCTGACAGCAATCTCTTTGTGGATGTTTACTTTTATGACGCTGAGTGAATCCACCGACTGACCTAAACACTTAGGGGCGCAAATACATCATTGGTTCTTCGGGATCTTTCTGTGACCATGTATGTGGCTGAGGAGGCCTGCTAGCGAGAATAAGGCACCGCCACATTCATCACGATTGAGGAACTCCTTTGTGCCTCTTTTCAGATGGTTGACGCCTTCCATAGATCTACGTATCGTTTCAGCTCAGCGAGAGAAACCGTTTTCGTTTTCATTTCAACTCCAAACAGATTTCTTCACACCTCTCTGTCTGATGCAAAGCGCTCTGATGATTCTGATTGATTCGTACTTTACTGCCTTGCATAGGGTGCTATGCAAGGTAACAAAGCCACAAAGACGCATGGGATTCCTGAGTGTGAAAAAATATAGAAAAAAGAGAAAAAATTGCAAAGAAGCGAGAACAATAAGAAGATCAATGAAGAAGACAGTAGATAACGATTGCCATTTAGATTTTTAACATTAAAGTTGGATTGAAAGCATGGAGCCAAAAGAGAGTTCCACGAGGGAGAAGACCGAAGCTGTTAGCATAGAACTTACGGCTAAGTCTAGCAAGATGAACCGTTAATTGGTGAAACCTTGCCGTCAATCGAGTACTGAGATTAAATTCATAACGTCTAGATAGCATAGTGAAGAGCCCTTCTGACCAATTACCATGAAAGCTTTTGTAGAAAAGGCACAGAGTACCAACTTTAGAGTGGTGAGAAAGTAACTTATGCGAAGACGCCAGGCCAGGACTAATAACATTGTTGATTCTTTGGATTTTATCAAGAATCTAAATATACAACAGAAGCACCTAGCCCTATATGCCAGCAATATTCTAAGCATGTGCGAATAGTAGACTTATAAATATGTAAGATAGGTTCTAGCAAGAAAAACTCTCTAGCGCGATACAGTGAAGCAACTTTTTTAACAGCGGACCTAGCAATGAACTGAATATAATCTTCCAACTTCCTATCAGTCGAGGATGTAACTTCGAGAAGGCGTAACGAAACACTCTCCTGGAGTTTGTCATCCATGGTGATGGAAGTCCGGAAGAGTTCTTTCAGGTGTTTGACAGGGAGAACTTTCATTTTGAAGGCGTTAAAATTAACAAGCCATTCCTTGCCCCAGTCAACAACAGACTGTATGTCACGTTTGAAATCAGCTGCCAATTTGATCTTCTCGCACTGATCAGGCTTACTATCGAGACAAGAGTAAATGGTTGTGTCATCAGCATAACTACAAGTTGAGAATTGATATCATCAGGATGGTCATTGAAGAAAATTAAGAACAAAAGACACGTTTGGCGGAGGAGGGGTGTATTCAACATTTGATAATTTTGCAGCAATATGCGCTTAAAGGTTTTAGGCAGTTTTGATCAATATTTCTTTTCATGGTTAGCCGTAAGGAATTGTAAATGTAGGACTACCTTATATTTCAGTAAAATAACAACAATAATAATATTTATTAAGAACTAGCAGTAGAGTCCGGCGTTGCCCGGTGATGTAACAGTAAGAGATAGATCAAGTATCGCCCATCATAAAGACTGAAAAATAAAATTGCCAAAGATTATTCTTTAAGGTTGACGGACACGCATGTCTTAATTAGTTTTTTTTGTTTTGTTTTACGAATTGGTCAAACCCAAACTCAAACAAAAACATTGTTTTCAATCGTTATGAGTCTACCGATTGAATCGAATTTTATTATAAATAATTGTCTTGTAAATGGAATTTTTAAAGCATTCTGAATGTAAGAATAAAGAAAAAAGTGTGCAAGACAATAAGAAACACTACCTGCCAACAAAGTTTTGTTGAAATCGGTTGAAAAATGTAGGAAATCCAATCCCATATATAAACGAACACACACACACACAACCTGGGTTTTATAATTAGTATAAATCGATATGAGTTGTCCTTGTTTCATTCTCGCGACAGCGATGCCTCTTAATCATGTTTTCAAATTGATTTCGTGCAAAAACAATTGTGTTTTTCTAATTTTTGGAGCTGTCAGAACTACCGCAAGGTAATTTTACGTAGTCCTGTGAAGTTTTGTTGTAATCGGTTGAAAAATGTAGGAAATCCGATCCAATATATAAATGAACACACACACACACACACACACACACACACACACACAACTTGGGTTTTTTAATAAGTATGATTTATTACAGGAAATATCAAGTTTTACGGGAATATTATTGACAATTATGTATTTATTTACATAAATAAAAATAATATAAATTTTGATGCTATATTCGATTTTTTGTTAGATATTTTTTCATATTCTTCTTTGTTATTAGCACCATTTTAGAATACCTTGGCTACACTGCTCAGTTTCCGAAGTTGAACAAACTGGAGCTATTTCGTTTACCATTTTTTACATCTCTTTTCCATTATTGTTTTCAGATAGCTTTCTGCCAGTCATTTTGATGGGCAATAGCGAAATTCTGAAATTTAGAATGATCGTATTCCGTTTTAAAAATAAAGCCTGTAAAAAGAAATATTTTAAATTAATATACGGCCAAAAATAAAATGATTTTGCTAAAGAAATACCTTAATGATTTAACTATAATTAAGTAACAATAATGTAAAATGTACGGTTTATGTTAGCAAGGTAACGAATTATATATTGAGCTTGCAATATTGGGTAATCGGCTCTAATTTTTTATAAAATAGTTGGATATGAAAAACTGAATAATTTGCAGTGAAAAAAGCAATTTTCGATTTTTGTTGAATAAGTCCCTCCTGAACGCCTCAAATGTCCAATGATAGAGCCCCTTGTTCGATAACTGCATTAATAGAGAAACATCTACAAGTTTCATTTAGAAATTTGATAAGAGATTAGTTCAAATGTTATAGTGGACACTTCGTATTTGAAATAGATTTCAAATTTTATAGTGGACACTTTGTATTTGAAATAGATCTCAAATGTTATAGTGGACACTACGTATTTGAAATAGATTTCAAATTTTATAGTGGACACTTCGTATTTGAAATAGACTCCATATTTTTACTTATTAAACAGAGTGCATTACGTTTATGTGCCTGCACATTCGAGAAATTCTATTTTATTCGATCTAACTGTCTTGTTTTGCATCGAAACGATGCTGGACATAACTTTGATTTCACTAATTCCTCCCTAATTAAAAAAGAACTTAATTCTATAAGGAGACAATATATTGAAAACTTACCACACGCTTAAAACATTAAATTCCATCGGCATCTTTCTTTGAATTCATTCTAAAAGAATCTATCTTATATCTATCTAATAAAAAGAATATATTCTTAAAGGCGCGAGTCATAAATTAGAACTCTGAGACAGACCATAAAGGTTAAGATAAAATCAAGACAGGTGCACATTACCATTCGATGTTCACTTAGTCATACAAAAATCTTCACAAGCCTCCATACACATACAATTATCCATGGTTTTAATACACGTAACACATGTCTAGCCAATGGGAACTGACCTAAACATAATTGAAAATACTAGTGTTTTCTGGATTTTTTTGTCTGTTTTCACTGATCTCTGACAAGGCTTTAATGAAACATGTTAGATTGATATACGTTTTCTATTTGTTCTTTTATTTTATCATCTTGTCGGATTCCGTTCCATACTTGGTCGGAATTTGATATATATATATATATATATATATATATATATTTAAAAATTATAACATAAGTATGTTATAACTTCACTCCAAAAAAGTAAAATGAAAAGTTTTTAAAAACTCTTTATTTTACTTACAACACCATCACTTTACAGGACACCACATGTGTTGAAACAAAATGGCTATTTTGTAGTGATGTTATATTTATGTCATAATTTTGAAATAAATATTATTCGCTCTACTCTGTATTGAGCACTTTAAAATAGTGTTTTTGGTTACTGGAAGTTTATTCCATCTATATCAACCCTGTCTTCGGATATATATATATATATATATATATATATATATATATAATTAATTCATTGAGTCTGATAGAAACCTCAATAGAATGCAGAAAGCACTGGACGGCCGTTTTGTCCTATATTTGGGACTCATCAGCAGTGCGCATCCACTACTAAGAATTGAAACGGCCGTCCAGGACTTTCTGCATTCTGTTGAGGTTTCTCGATGAATTAATTAAGTATGATTATCAAATCCTCCTAATAATTACTATCTATCTATCTATCTATCTATCTATCTATCTATCTATCTCTCTCTCTCTCTCTCTATATATATATATATATGACAAAGAAAATTTGAATAATTTTTTATTTAATTTTTCCAATATTCATACATTTTTCCGTTTGGTGAGTGCAAAAATTGTCTGTATTATATATTGTCTCAAGCGCTTTCAGTTACTTTCTAAAATATTTTCATGGGGAAGGGTGTCTTTTAGGTGTTTTTAATTTCTTTTCTTGTTTGACTATTGAAGTTATATTTTTTGTTTTGTTTGATTACTAGTAGGAATGTTGAAAGATGTCAACGTTACAAATGTACCCCAAAAGGTCTGCAAAAATGACTTGCTTTCAAATAAATCTGATCTTAGAATTACTCTTCTCCTTCAGGATGTAGGCGATCATAGGTCTCCAGAGATCGTGTTTGTTTATTATCTATTAACTGGCATGAGGTCTTGTTAAACATAGTGGAGTGCTTTCCTGTTGCCTTTTCCACGGTCTGGATTTTAATCTTGTCCTTCAGAGAACCCAGTTTATTCTTTTGTAAAAGAGAGACACAGTGACACACACACACACATACACACATAAACACACACGTACACGCATACACACACAGAGGGAGAGGGAGAGGGAGAGAAAGAGGAGGAGAGAGAGAGTAAAGCATTCTTTGTCAAGAGGATTTGTTTGAAATCGGACACAGCCTGTGTCATATATGAATGAAAAGCGTCACAGCTGACACCGGAGTTTGAACGTGAATTACTAGACAATGAAAATATAGACAGCTATTTACTATGAATAGAGATATCATTCCACTGACTGGTGGTTACAATTACGTGTTTGACTATTGTGTTAACCCGGACGTTAAAGTCGAGAGTCCCGTGTTTCAAGACGAATTAGTATTTTTCTTAGCGGCTTGACGCAGTCGTGTATAACTGATAAATACTCAATAAGCTTTGCGTTGACTCTTCTTGTTGTTAAGGTATTTTAATTGAGTTTGGTTATTAAATACTTTATTATTTTACATTGTAGTCTTTCTCTTATTATTTGTATTATGTATGTGTGACGAGTTACAAAAGCCTGTTAGGCTATAATTCGAACAGTTTTCGCATCCATACATTCCTAAATCGAAGGGAAGTGAGACACCAAAATTTGAAAGCTCATTGGAATAAGGGAATTTAATTTCAAAAATAAAATAAAATAAATAAAATAAATAATTAGTATTAGAATGAATTAGTGAAGTATTTAGAAACGGGAATATTTCAGCTGATACAAAGAGTACTGAAGAATTAGGTAATCTCAATACTTCTGTATGGCAGGTAAGGCTAGACAATCTTACAGAAGAAGAAATCAATTCATGTAACAGAGACATAGTTCTACAGAAGGATGCTGAGAATACCACTGACAGAACATGAGAGCAACGACGAGGTTTTAAGGGAAATGGAAACAAAATGGACACTTTAAATTAGAATAAAAATAGACCTTTGTAATTTCTAGAGGAAAGATGGCTTGGAGAATTTGGCACTTACAGGTCATATTTGAGACAAGGGGATCAGAGAGAAACAGAAAATAACCTGCCTAAGAAGCTTGGGTAAATGGATAGCAAAAGACTGTTTAGGAGAGGATAGTTAAAAGGCAATTTTTTCTACGAGCTATAAAAAGATAGGGCGTTGTGGAGATCCAGGATCACCCACGTCCTGAAGGGACACGGCACATAGAAAAGAAGAATCACTTTAAAATGTGACATTCGTTCTTATTTTCAGTCCCATTTATTTCCATCTTTCGTAGTTCATCATGTAAAAATGTGGACATTTTTGCTGCCGAGGAAAAAGACATATTTTTAAAGTTCCATCTTTTGGGAAAGTCGTTATATCAGATTTTTTTTTTTTTTTTATCTTTGCTTATTTTTTTTTAAGGCCCGGTATTTCCTCCATTATGTAATCCATGACGATGTTGTTTTAAATTCATGTCATGAACCGCTTCCTTTAAAAAAGAAAAAAAAAAGAAAATAAAAGGAGAAAATCCGCAATTACTTGGGAAGCAACCTCGTTAGCTCTTGACATCTCCCGAATCTACCGCCTAGCGTTGTTGCTGGTAGGGGGTCGCGTCGAGTTGAAACGTGCTAAAAGCCATTTTAACATCACTATTTGTCGATACCAGTCACAAGTTGATATATTATGGCAGCTTGCGTAGGAAGATGTTGAACCCTCGCCAAACTGGACTGCCTGCTCTCATCTCATTTCCTTATCATCTCGCGGCTAAACCTGCTCCGACGCAGTTCAAGTTAAAGACGATCATTTGCCGCGAAACTTCGTTAAGATTCTTGTCAGTAATGTTTTCAGGACATTAAAACAAGCGAGAATAATTATTTTGAAGGCGCGGCCTTCGTTTCTTTAACCCCCCACCACCATTTCAACAACATTCCATTTGTCTGTGTACAACCTGTAGCACTTCTGCTGTACGCTTTTACTTATGATTTCAGCCAATATATATATATATATATATATATATATATATATATATATATATATATATATATATATATATAAATCTTTTGGTTGGATAGATGTGAGTTTGTGACCCTGGGTTTCACGCTTTAACGATCGTCAAACAAACTGATTAATGTTTTAAAAAATTTGGGTTTATGTAGATTGCGTGTATTGGTGTTATTGTGGAAGTGGTGGGGGAAATTTCGTCGTTTTGTCATTCATCGTACTAACGCAAACATCGATATATGCAGACACATATACATACTTGGTCGTCCGTCGGGACTCATACATATATAAACGTATGTGGGCAGTTTCGGCTATGACACATGTATGTATACGGGTGGTGTTATGTCTATACATACGCATTTGTATGTTGAAATGTTGAAATTTAAACATTGGAAGTGTGGCGTAAATGTCACGTTAGGGTCTCGTGATTGTATACATGTCATATTATGTATATATATATATTTTTTTTTTTATAAAAGTCAATAATTTTTTAATATAAAAATCAACGTTTTCTAACAATCTGAATTATTCTGAATCGATTCCTTTAAGTGCGTGTATTCTCTTAAAAAAACCTATGGCTTATATTGTAAACCCATTAATTGTAAATATAAAGTTATTTCTAGTGCAATCTGCAATTTTTTAATAATAAGTTTTAACCCGTGAAAATTTCAGTTTTCCTACTTTAAATATATTATGATTCTTAATTCTTAAGTTAATGATAGAATAAAACTTATGGCGAGTTCTAAGACAATAACATATTCGTGGAAATTCCCTTATTGCATCGTTAAATATTTGAGCTTAACGACTGTAACAAAATATTGCAATAACAAGGACACATGGCACATTGGATAAAGGCGTTGGTTAGATCCAGTGACAGGACCCAAAGAGTGTGAGTTCAATACCCGGTTAATGCAGTGGAGAACTTTCAGAGGGAAATTAGCATGAGATAACTGATAACTGACATCCATCAAACATGGCACATGGAACTAGAACAGTCTACCCCAGTAAGCGAAATAAAGGGTTCAGTTCGAAATTCCAACCACCTGAAAAAGGCCGGAGCGTACAACAGCCGAAACGTTGTGATAATTATGGCGACAAAGATGAGGACAATAGTTCGAATAATGTGAATATGAATTATTTTATGAAGTAAGGGGTGATATGTCTCAAAAAGGGACATATTTGTTTGAAGTAGCAAAGTGTTCGTTGACTACAGTAATCGGGTAGGACACTCTAGCAGGTAACCGTAATGGACTGGTCGTAGTGGTAGGCAATAGGCGTCCTCCTGTACCTCCACATCAGTCTGTATTTATGGCTGACACCAGTCAATCATATTACTGTGAGGGGGAACCAGGTGTATGCATATTCATTACATCGGGGGGGTATAAATTAAAATTGACAACTTTTTCCAGTTCACTGAAACAGACGTTAAACAATTTTATCTTACCTACTTTCTTTCATTTTCTCAAAAGAAGCGTTTTGATAGGTCTCTTAACTTGCCACCCGATCAAAACGGAATAGTCCATTATTTATGAGGTATTAGCAAGTGACGTTAAATACTTTTTCTTTATTTTTTTTCACTGAAAACAAGAAGCATCTCTGATTTGACTTGTCTTTCCACGTGATCAAAACGGAAAACTCCTTTATTTATGAAGTATTGGCAGTGCGTAACGGTTGTGCAAACTGACAAAGGACGCCACAGTGTGGGACGTGTGTTCATGCTCAGGCTGATAATGACAAAGCGATTTTTGAATTTTTGTGCGTTTGTTCCGAAAGTCAAAAATAAAATTATATAAACATTGGAAGATACAATACTTAAATGCAGCGATCAATTTTGAGTTCTTCAGTAGTATATTGCTGCCTATCGAATACGGCAGCATTATGCCTCGCAAAAAGAAATCTCCGCCAACAGAGGACCAGATTGCAATCAAAAGAACCAAGGCTGCAGCGAGGAAAAGAAAATCCCGATGGAAATGAAAACCGAGATCAAACGGCAGCCAGGAGAGTTTCCAATGGCGAGAATATGAATAAGACTCAGGGACATTCAAACTCCAAGCCGAGGGCCCAATTAAGAGCTCTCCGAAGAAGTTAGCTTAAATGCCGCCCGATAGGGCAGATTTTAAGCTAGTATTTAATAATGATCAAATTTTTGTACCTTTACGTGTTTGTGACAATAACACAAACCGGCACATTGTAACGAGTTTTTTATTAGTGCAAAATCTTTAAAACTACTAACTTGGAGTAGAAAACAATTAACCGGTCATTTTTCAGCTTTGTGATAATAGTACGAGGGAGGGTCGACGCTTACACTCACACAGAATAATCCGATTTGGCAAGGGAGATAATTCCGAGTAGATTAAGTACATTTTTTTTAGTAATTTTTAAAAAAATTACAACGTTATACATTCTAATACCAATAGCACATATTTTTACGTTCCTAAAAAAAAAAATGAAACAGTTAAACAATGTATTTCTCGAGGATAATGCTTATAAAATCAGCAGAACTATAGCACTAAAAAATATCTACATGTAGACAAGATGTGAACATATAATTTAATTAATCGCATGTTTCGGTTTTAGTAGAGCTTTAACTTAGTTAAAGTCAAGACATCTACGTAAGCTAGAAGCGTGGACAAGTTTATTTCTGACAAGGAATTGTTAAGTACATGATACGTCCCGGAAAGGGATATATTTGATCGAAGTAGCTAAGTGGTTTAGGCTACTGTAACGGAGTAGAACAATCTAGCAAGTAGCAGTAATGGAACTGGTACTCGTCGTAGTCAATAGGTGTAGGCAATAGGCGTAGACCAATGGGCGCTGCTCTACCTCTAAATCAGTCTGTATTTATGGCTGACACCAGCCGATCATATTCCTGTGAGGGGGAACCTAGGTGTATGCATATTCATTACATCAGAACACACAAACATAGCCGATGAAGAAGGAAAATATTATGACATTCTCTATAGCATACGAACTAATCCTGATCTTGAAGAAACATATTGCTGCTGTGTTGCATCTAGATCTTTTTTTCTTTTTAGTACTGTTCAGGTATTGATCACCCGTTTCTAATAAGTCCGGGTACACACAGCCGGTTAGTACACACTAGACGATATCTTTAGACATGGGCAGTGAAAAGAGAACAATCCACCTCCGTAGATTAAATAAAGTGTTCAATAATACAGAATCGATATGCAAGGGGGGGGGTCACAACGACCGAAACGTTGTGATGACAACAGTAAATATGTCCAATTATAAATAGTTTAAATAGAGGATAGGAAGATATGGGGAGTCATGATCTCCCATATTCTGAATGGAGGTGGCACATAAGGAAAGAATACTTACTACGAGACCAATGTTTCCTCTTTGGTGACTGTTTTCAAGAAATTATTTCGCATTAAAGGCTATGATTTGATCATTTCTTTAAAACGCTGGTCCATATTTTGAAGCTATACAATAACAATAATAATAATAATAATAATAATAATAATAATAATAATAATAATAATAATTTAAAAAAAATTCATTCGATAACCGAAAGTTAATTAGAGTACTGGTTGATCGCTGCCTGTGCAAAAAAAAAAAAAAAAAAATCTTAAGAACGACTGTTCCTTATCGAGGAGCGTTCCGATTTGTTCTGAAGCTTTTAGAAATTTGGGCATCGGAAAATTATCTCATTGTTGGATTCGTTCTGGTAAAACAAATCTGTTCGAAGCGATAAGAAGTGTCAGGCGGTGTGAAATTTGGAAACAAAAAGAATGAAAATGTGTGTGTGTGTTTTTTTTTTAATGAACCGTCTCTATTCAAAATATTTCAACATGATCCCATGGGAGGATGTCGTTGTCCTTCTGTGTTGTCTCTGACTGTAGATCTAAGTTAACAACTATGTGGAAAATAGATGCTTTTCTGTTGCTTACACGCACATCCAACACACACACACACACACACACACACGCACACACACACACACACATATATATATATATATATATATATATATATATATATATATATATATAGTACAGGTAATAGTTGGTATATAATCCAGGTGGATCCTAATAATATCAAATATTAAAACTGATCCACAAAGAGAGGACAATGCATTTATTATAACAGAGCATATAAATTACACAGCAAAAACTCCCAAATTACATCATTTGGGTATAAATTTATTTTAGCCAACTCTATGAAATGGACAAAGTCCGACAATTATTTTAAGACATTTTTTATATTTATACGTTTTTTTTTATTTATAGGTATCTGTTTTTTATAGATGTCTTAAAATAATTGTCAGACTTTCTCCATTTCATAATGTGTGACGTCATTTATTTACATTTGGATACGCATCGAGTACGAGAGAAAATCATGGAGAATTGTGTTTAAAAACAGTAAAATCGACCTCGCTAACCGAAAGGCTCCTCTGCGGATCAATCGGTTAAAGCACGTCAGGCTAAATGGTTCCGTATAGGATACAGGTTCGATTCCTCTCGGAGGACGCATATTTCCTATGAAATTTTCTCGGAAATTCAGACCGGCAAATGTCGTTAATACTGTTAAACGGACCATCTACTTAAATATTTGTATCTGTAAAAAGAACGTATAAGCATAAAAATGTTTTAAAATAATTGTGGGAATTTGTCCATTTTATATTTATTTATATATATATATATATATATATATATATATATATCCTCCTATATAGAAATGTGAAAGCACGTTCGATTCACTGCCCTCGTCAGCCGCTAACTAGGGGAGGTAACAAAATTTTGGTGGCCAAGGCGTTACTGCCACCCCTGGCGCCACCAGCAGCTTTTGCCACTGGACAGGATATTGTTTTTGTATACGTGTCAGTTTCTTTCCATTTCTTTTTATATCTGCAACTGGAACTGGAATTTTCAACGTTTTGTTGAAATGTACAACTCACTCGAAATTATTAATGACGTATATGCATCAGGTGGGAGTGTTTCTTTTTGTTTGTTTGTGTGTGTGTGTGTGTGTGTGTGTGTGTGTGTGTGTGTGTGTGTGAGCAAGTTTATATGTGTTAAAATGAGATGTCAATGTTATTTTTCTTTCTGCGTAATTTAGGCAACAATTAATCCATCACACCGTATATATATATATATATATATATATATATATATAATTATTTATTTAAAAATATGATTCTAACACGCTACATAAGAGGTTTCATGTTTCAAAACTAGAGCCGAAAACTTCAATATAATTATTTGAATTAAATTGAATTAAAGTAAGCTCTGTTCCACTTTCAAGCGAATTTTTTTTCGGAATAACTTATTTCTGAAATTTACGTATTTTAAATATCATATTCATTATTGAAATCAAACTTTCCATGGTAACGGCTAGAGTAATTGTTTAAATAGGAAAGGGTGTAGGGTGTTAATAATTTGTATCAGTATAGATTTACACTCATAGATGTCAAGTCAGGGTAAGGTTGGGGTGTCTGAATTTAAAACGGAAGATGATTTCGCCTAGTCTGGTTTACGTGTCTATGGAGATTTATTTATTTTTTGATTTTATTTTTTTCTGAAAGGGTTTTGTCCATATAAAAAAAACTGCCATAACATTTGTTTTTTGACGACTTGATAAAGGGTTATCTTTTTTTGTAGGGTATTTAAACCATTTATTTGGGCTATGGATTATAAAAATTATTTTATTGTTTGTTTTTATGCTAATTATTCAATGCAAAAATTTGATGATGTCGGCAAAAAACCGTTAACTCATGATTTTTATTGTTTAATATATTTTTATATATTTATAAATATATATATATATATATATATATATATATATATAGCGAGTATTATACTTTTAGAAACTTTGGGAGTGGGTTCTTCCCAAAACAAGGACAATGGTCCATATAAACATGTGTCCGCAAAGCCTTCGTTTTTTAGTTATTAGGTTTAAAGAAAGTTTACGGTAGATGGCGCTGTGTTATGTAGACTAAGTTGCTGGTAATAAGTTTTTACAAACATATATTGCTGATATTAAAACCTATTTTTATACTTTCATATTTTTGGCCCCAGTTTAGGAGTTAATTATTTGCCCATAGCTCGGATCCAAACAGGTGCTACCACCCACAAATATATACTATGGGACAATAAAAAGTATAATATGATAACAGAAGTTGAGAAGGAAGTGGTTAAAATCACTTGCAAATCATTTCCATGCATGTGTTAGCTGAAAATGCGATCTGAATGAATGGCAATTTTCTACCAGTTTAAAAAGAGTGAATTTAAATCCACCAGTGTTTATTCCAAGATTTTATTTTCGTTTTCTTTTTTGTATTTTTTTTTTTTACTTGATTCGTAAACATTTTAAACCTGATGTTATTAACAACTTGTAAACTTGGGCATGCTTAAAAACATTGTCAATAATGATTGGTGAGTGAAGCTTATAATTTCGCCACCGCTTTCATTAATAAAAGTAAAAATCAAGCGAATGATATGTAAAGTATGGCTTCAAATTTGTTTGTGACGTTTGCGTTGTACATTTATAACTTCTCTAAAGGTCGACTGGAATAAATAGCACGTTTTCGAGCTAAAGGCTACTTTTGACAAATAGAAAAAAAAAATATTTATATGCCGGAAAGTTCGTGTGTAGAGATCTATTTTCTTGGTGAACGTATGCAAGCCGAGTTTCATCCTCGTTGCTTTCTCTCGCCAACATTATTGATTAATTTACTTTATTTTTTCCATCTATTTAACATTTTCTAAATATCGTTGATATTGGATTATTGGAAATTTATTTGTGTGTTTGCGCGATTTTCTCATTTTCCAATTCGGCTATTTACGTCATGAACGAAAAAGGCTAAAACATTTTAAACAAAAGCTTCGAAGTGAAAGACAAAAAAAATAATAATAAAATAAAATAAAAATTGAACGTATTGTCTTATTTACAGATGCTGATAAGATACCAAGAATTTGTTTCTATGGTCGGCTCAGATGGAAATGACATCGTCCAAACTGAATGTTGTCATTGCAATGTTCAAACTGAGGCTTTGTTTTCGGTGTGAGCAGTGATTCTGTTTTAAAAATGAAATTCCTCTTCCGAAGAATTAATTTTGTTTTCGAAATTGTCAAATTTGGTAATGACAATCTCGAAAGCAGCTAACAAAGTTTATTCTTCCTTTTCCTCTTTCTCCCTTCCCTCCCACCCTGCTTCCTCATTTGTTTTCTATTGTGTCAAATGTCTTTACTTCACTTTTTCTTTGTCTTCTTTCCTTTTCTTGTAAAAGGACTTGTTAAAAAGGTCAAAATGTCTGGCACCTTACCCTAGCACCCTTATACTTGAGTATCTTAATAAAGATAGATTTAAACATATTACCATCTCTCGATCATACCGGTCGTCCTCCTTCCCGCCCTCTCGATCACCTTACATCAACTGAAAACTATCCCTCAAAAACTTGTATAAAAAAAAAGAATATGCTAATTTTTAAACCATTTTCTTTTATGCTTGGAAATGAGATCTGAGGAACCAGAAAAAATATCCCATTCCTGGGGAAATAAAATATAATCTATGGACAATTAAAGTTTTCTGGTATTTTTTTTTAATTTAACTTGCATTAGCTTTGGAAATTTTGTTACAACCTGATACTTTTTCTGAACTTCAAAGCAGAATTGTACAAATTAGAAATTTTACAAATATTCCACTGCTTGGTAAAGGATCATTTCCGTATAGATTAATGTTTGATTGAAAGTAATTTTCAAAAAACAGATTATTATTGAAAAAAGAGTCCAAGTGGAAATTCTTTCAACAGAAAGATATTCCGAGAGCCAGATTGCTAGAAAATTATAGATAGCAAAAAAATGGGGTGCGTTATTGACTGTAGCCGCACGCAGATAGCGACGCAAGGGTTGACAGAAAAAAGAACTGGGAGGCCCCAGGGTAAGACTTATTGCGGAGGATAGATACTTGAAACATTGAGAAAAATAAACTTATATTTTTAAAGACATAAATTGTGATTAAAATATATCTAATTATGGCAAACATGTATGAATTCTTACAGACAAAAAAGAAGTCCGGGGTGACAGAAATGTGCCCCCAACAGACAGATGATGAAAATATTATCGTCTGAAGATATGAGAAATGATATTCTGGAACTCAAAGATCGCTAATTCTTAAAATCGCTAATTCTTAAAATCAGACAAAAGACATTTCTGGGACACATAATGAGGAAAGAGTATTTGGTCACTCTTATACATACGAGGATCATTCAATAAATAAGGTGAATTTTTCGGTATAAGGACTTCTAATACAGATAGAAGCTTTTTTTATTTTTTTTTTTTTTGTTTTAGTTTTTTTCACATGGATTTAATTTCTTTTGCAGATTAAAAAAAACAAACTTTGAGAGTTTTGGCGATTAACAAAGATGGCCGACCAAGAAGCATGCTCCAGGATTGAACAGCGGTCAATTATAAAGTTTTTGGTTGCTGAAGGGTGCAAACCAGTTGAAATTCATAGGAGAATGTCAACTGTGTATGGTGCCACTTGTTTCAGCCAAAAAATGTCTACAAGTGGGCTAAATTGTTTAAAGAAGGACGGAGTAGTATTGAGGATGAAGACAGGCCTGGGAGGCCTACAGAAGTGAGGTCTCCTGAGGTGAACTGCTGAGGCAGGTCAAGAAAGACATAAAGAACAAACGCAGGGGTCATCAGTCAGAAGGAGTCATCTTGCATCATGACAACGCAAGGCCTCACACAGCAGCCCAAACGGTGCAGACCATCAACGAGCTGGACTAGGAACTGCACCCTCATCCCCCTTACAGCCCAGACCTTGCCCCTTCAGACTTTCACCTGCTTGGTCCCTTGAAAGCGTTCACGAGAGGCACGAAGTTTAAAAGTGACGATGAAGTCAAAAGTGTTGTGAGCGACTGGCTGAGACATCAGTCCAAAGGTTTTTACGCTGAAGGAATACGGAAGCTTGTGCACAGATGGGAAAAGTGTGTGACAGTGCTGGGAGACTACGTTGAAAAAAAAAACAAAAAAAAAAGTAAGCTTCTATCTGTATTAGAAGTTCTTATACCGAAAAATTCACCTTATTTATTGAATGACCCTCGTAGAATGCTAACATAGAGCAGAAATCTAACATAGAAAGGATACAACCTGAAACCTACATAAGGAGTTTGGGTGAATGGTTGACAATAATCAGACAAAGAGATAAAAAGGTAAAATGGCAGAAGTTCCTTATAAATACCAGAAGATGCCAACCAGCTCCCGGTAGCTTTGATACATTTTTTGCGTCATTTGTAACAATTCTGATTTATTTCTAAATAGTTATACACTCATCGTCTAAAGTGCTGTGGGTGATTACACCCTTAGCCGAATGTCCTGAAATCTGCGAAATTCACAGCGCCGTGCCGTATCTCAGTCTTGTTTTAGTTCGAACCATTGTACTAAACCTGAAGAGTACATTATTTTCTATCATGGGTCAAAGTGGAGGCCGCTCCTTTCTTCGAGACCATAGATTTATTGATTTGATCGATTTCTTTAAAGTTAACTTCTTCTAGCCTTTTGCCTAAAGACGCAAGACCTAGAAAGCAGCAGGTGGTTTTAAGCCAGTTTTCTTTCTCCTAGACTGGTTTCCAAACAATGGCTATAAAGAACAGTCTGTTCTGCTATTTACCCATAGATAGACGGAAAGAGATGAATTCACTCCTTTTCAAAGTGAATGCAATGGACTCAACTGGAATTCGAACTCGGCTCTCCATTTTTTTCAATTCGAGCTACTTTTAAACACTAGAATAGAAATATTCGAAAATCAGCATATATATTATACATGTTACTTCGGTCTGTATTCTGTAAACACAGTACAAGTAAAGTTTTATTTTGTTTTCACTTTATTTATCCATCGTATTTATTTTGATACATTTTAAAATAAGAGAAAGCCAAATAGAAACCTAGTGTACAACGTACATTATCGTCTGGTCTATATTTAAAAGAAATTCTGAGATTTTATAAATGGTCGTAACTCCGATGATAGTTCAATGGAAATGTTGTTAAATGAGGAAGAGCTGTATTATTTACTCGTTTTTTTTTCAGTACAAATATAAGATGGCTCGATTTGGAGACCAAGTGGTAACGACTCTTATATTTCCCTCACTCTGATATTATTGTCTGTATTAAATAGTTTTGGTTACTTTCGAAGACAAAAGTTATTTTTATTTTAACACGTTGTATACCAAACTTCACTTCACTTTTATCTTTTGGCTACTGAAGACACGTTCTTGCCAGAAGCCTGGAACTCTTTTCTTATCTTAAACACGAAGCATATGTCGACATTTCTGAAGGGAGTGATCTTAGAATCCGTGCGCTTGGCAGCTAAATCCACGAGAAAACCATGCTTTTTCAATCCCTGTATTAGAATTGAAGCTTCCATAGCGGGCCTCTGGAAAGAGATTTTCTTTAGTTAAAATTAGTCACGCACGGTCTTCCTAAAGATGTTCTCAAATGCCTGACGCACCATTTATATAATCTCGAATTAAAATGTTTCTATTTAAAGATTGTTGTTTATCGGAAATATCTTTGGTTTCATTAGAATGAAACAACATATTTTTTGTTGTTTTTTCTCCCCCCTAAAACATTTTTATATTTCAAAATACGTTCAATGACTAGTTCGTAATTGTAGGGCTAATGATTTAGACAAAAAGTTTGTTCGAACTCACAAACTAATTTATCTCTAATCAGGAACAAACTTTTAAGCGATTTTCAAAAATAAAGAGATACGAATATATAGTCAATGAATTATTTATAACAACCAAGTAGAAATGTTACAAGCGTCTTGGGTCGATTTTAAACTCAAAGGAATATGGCGGTTTCATCATTAAAATAAGAAAGAAAGAAAGAAGACATCAACGTCTTATAAAAGGAATGATACGCTTAGCGTTCGTCTTTCAAACTAATCCGAGTTATCGGCTGCATTATTCAAACTGGGACACAATGAAAAGAAAGATTGTTTGAAGCATTTTTTTTCTATTTCTGTTGTTCGATTTCATTTAATTTCCTTGCGTTTTAATTGTATATTAGACTATCCTTCCATTTCATTTTGCTTTTGTTTTTATATTTTTATGAGAGACCGGATTTCAAGCAGACATTTTTATTGGAGCGTACGTTCTGGCTTCGCTCTTGACAAAAATAACAAATGTATCCACCAGAATTGTTCAAGTCGAGAGGACGAGGCCCAACTGTAAAAGCAGTCAAAAATGTCAAAGATATAAAACGGTAGAATGTAGACCTCGACGGACTTTTTCTATTTTGAAACAAGAATATTATTTCGCTTTTTCTAAGTTTTCTCATTTGTATAATTTTTCTTAGAGAACGTCCAGGAAATTAATCTTTCTTTCTTATTTGAATTTGTTTTAGGGTTGAACAGTGTAAGTTAAGTAGAAATAATGAAGCTTCCTTTTGGGTAATCGTAATATTTATTTTTATTATAAAATGAGAACCCTGGTTTGCTATGGACGCTTTCTTGGCTGATATAGATTAGTGTGCGTTCAAGTAAAACAAGCTCCAGGGGTACAAATTGGTAGTTTGAGTTACATTTGTTTTACGTATTTTATTCTTTGTACCGGACGAAAACAACATTGGTTAAAAGTACTGTGATCAAAATATTTAAAAAAAAAAGAGGTTGTTATTAATCTTCATATTGGAAAGTAAAACGTAATTCTTGCTAATGAGCACGATAAGCCACAAACAATAGCAGATGCCCAAATCTGTTATCTAAGACATTTTTAATGAGAGTCTATTTTGTTTCTTTACATTTGTTCACCCGACAGAAGGCCTGGTGGCCACTGTGGGAGAGAATTTTGTAAAAGAAAGAAAACAGGAAGTTCGTATTATGAGGATATGTAGAATAGCTATTGTTTGACCTGTACTTGAGGTCGAGATTGTAGTGCTCAGTAAAGCATCCTCTCGGGTGTCTTAGTGGAACTTCCTCCTTACTAATGGAACACGAAGGGAATGAGGATGATTTGACACAGTATACTTGACATGGTAGGTCCTAGTTGTAAAAGATCTTTTACGGTGGGAAAAGGATATAGTTCGTTTCAATATTTTCCATAGTAATAGCTACAGAGTAGTGAAAACCTAACAATGTTTCGTCTGTGGGATAAGGTTGATTTTGAAAGGTTGGACTGGTTAGCACTCGTTCAGCAATAACCTATTGTTGACCTGAACTGATTCTTGCAAAAGAGTCTGGCAGCAGGAATTAGATATTTACTGGAGCGATACGAGGAACCGGATATTTTTTCAGCATCATTAGCGATGGCACGAATATACGAGTTCCATTTGGGGTCTGGAGTGAGTTTTCGGCCCAATAAGAAAGGAGGCTTCATTGAGGTTAGGAACGTTGATTATGATCGGAGCAAATTTTGGAGTTATTGAATAATTTATACACTCGGTAAAAAAAAGACTCTCTACATTAATAAGCTAAATAATTTCCGCATCCTAGAATAGTATGAGTTAATTAAACCAAAGTAGCAATTAAACTTACTAGTTATTAAATCCAGAAGGGATATATATATATATATATATATATATATATATATATATATATATATATATATATATATATATATATATATATGTGTGTGTGTGTGTGTGTGTGTGTGTTTCAAACAAATGGAAGAAGAAAGTGACGTTTCATATGCGGCTTGCTTACAAACACAATTGTTCATAATCATTTGGTTTTCACCTGTCGAAGTGCAATTTTCAATGCACTGAAACGAAGTTGCATCTTTGTAGTGAGTAAATTGTTTTTGTCTATATGAAAAAAATTATAATAAATAATTATTGCTCTACTATCGATATTAGGCCTTCTTTTGAATTAATGCTGTGAACATTTGAACTTATATATTATTTTCCTTCTCATTACATTCGGATATATATATATATATATATATATATATATATATATATATATATATATATATATACTGATGGACCGTATTTCAGCGGCTGCTGCTGCGTTTGGTGTTTGGACTGACCATAAGCCTGAAGAAAATCAAAGTAATGTTCACTCCTCCTCCTGCTATATCTTATATTGAACCATCATATATGTCAATGGCACTCCTTTAGGTGTTGTGGATACATCTGTGTACTTTGGCAGTATATTGTCTCGAGACGGATCCCTTGATGCTGAAGTACATACTCGAATCCAAAAGGCTTTGGTTGCGTTTGGAAAGTTAGAGAAACGTTTGTGGTCAGCCAGAGGCATCACCAGCAGTACTAAACTTGTCTACTGACCGCCCTGATGCACTCTTCAGAAAAAAACACTTTTATTTCCAAAGTACTTTCCATGTTCAGTAATCGATAGCTACACATAGTTTTTGCTTTTCTAGTTGCATCCCTGATGATAATCACAGAAAGAGATGACAAGTACTTGGGAAATAAAAATGATTTTTACTGTTACAGAGCATTTCTTGCATCATTTGATTGGAATAGACGGAAAAATATCCGTGATTATGAACGGATTTTGCTTAAAATAAGCAGACATAATGTTTATAATTTATTTAATCAGACATGTCTAAAAGAAGATTTGGTTCCTAAATACACACAAACACATACACACACACACACACACACCACACACACACAAACACACACACACACATGTATATATATAAATGTTTATGAATAAAAATGATAATAGGAAAACTAGTAAATGCTGACTCGTTTCGTCCAAAGTGGACTTCATCAAAGCAAAATACGAATTGAATTTAATTGAACAAGGTACCTAATAAAAACATAAAACAGAATGTTCCTAGCAACTGGAATGTAGAGAAACGCTATTTTCATATTGTTAACTGAAAATAACGTCAGTATTTGTCACGTGTGGAGAGTATTGTCATTGTATCTGTGTTGATGTATTCAACCATTTTCTTTTGATTTTATGAATCTGTTGTGTACATTTGTTTGTGAGAGTAGTAATTTTGTATTTTGCTTTGATAAAGTCCACATTGAACGAAACACATCAGCAATTACTAGTTTTCCTATTGTCATTTTTATTCATAAATATTGTCTTCTCTACTGGTTAAATCGGAGAAATTTTCATATATATATATGTGTGTGTGTATGACAAAGTGCAAAATGTTTCGTGTGACTAGCTTTATTTACGTTGCTGCGGCTATACACCTAATTGAAAGAAAACCGTCGGAAAGTTGAAATTCATAATGTTTTTCGAAATTCAAAATTCCTCGCGTCTCTCGTTCGAGTTGATGTGTAGTCGCAGCCTCCGATTAAGTCCTAAAGGGCGAAAGGCGTCACACAAAAACTTTTTACACTTTGCCATACATCTTTTCTACAAAAAACTGTTCCTGATATATAAAACTTAATACATCGTTATATATATATATATATATATATATATATATATATATATATATATATATATATATATATTATTAAATATAACAGACAACGAATGTCTATTTTGTCTGATCATGGGGTATTCTAATTTTCGAATGTTTGCTTTAATTTCTGGTGAAAATAAAGACAATAATTGTCCAGTATTTGGATATTTTATTATTAAGTTGGTCCTAAGCTTTCGGTTAACATGAGCCATCCTCAGAGTGGCTATACAGATATAAAACAAAGATATCCACCGTCAAAGATGATATTTTGTTATTTTGACATAGAAAATTGCTATGCAACGATAACAGTCGTGGAATAGCAGACGTAAATCGTAAGTTCAAGATGCGGTTCTATGACGTCATACCACGTGATACACGGAAGTATTACAACAGAACTAATGTCTACATGCAATGTAATGTGTTGTGACTTGTTTAAAATGTAAGATTTTTTGAGTGTGGGTTGCTTTGTCTTAATGTAGATGGCATCCAATATCTGAAGATTCTTTTTACTCTGTGTATGTGTGAATATTGTTGTATTATCAACGAATATCTGTCTAATATTATGTACATGGCTACGTTTTTCTAAGAAATGTTGTTTGTATATGTGTGTGTGCTTGTACTTTGTGTTTTAATTTCTAAAAGATATTTTAAAACAAGTACGCTGAATTTTAGTTCTGTGTAGAATACCAGTAAAATGTAAGCTAAAAAAAATGACTTTATTGAATTTTATCTGCTCTCCCAAAAATGACTAAAGTTTAAATATTTTGAAATAAGGGTCAAGTTCTTGTCCATATTTTAACCATGAGTAGACTTGTAGTATACAACTGGAGTGACAAGGTGTAATCCATTTTTCTCAGATTAGGTCATTTGCAGTGGTGTGCAGTAATATGAAGCTGTTTTCGGGGTGTATGATGAAATCTATTTGGCCTTGAAAAATATCACGTCATCTGTGATTGCATCAGGTTTTTATCACGCTCAGACACTATTGTCTCGACTGTTGATTAGTTGTCCTACGAGCATTGTCTGCGATGGAGGTTAATCCAAGGAAGCGTAGGAAAATTTTAATGCAGTACGAATACACTGGCAAGTCTTATTAGTGAGCAAATCAAAGTACTATAGACTGGTTCGGAAACTCCTGATTTTATATATATATATATATATATATATATATATATATATATATATATATATATAGAGAGAGAGAGAGAGAGAAAGTTTAATGAATGTTTTACACGCTCAGTGAAACACGCACACACACAAATATATATATTTTCAGGCACACACACACACACACACACACATATATATATATATATATATATATATATATATATATATATATATATATATATATATATATATATATTATTCCTAAATAGGCAGGAACTATCAACCTAATTTTCACCTAAATGAATCTTCAGGGTGAACTGGCGTTTTATCTTAGTACTCGATTGTTTTTTTTCTTTGGACAGGAAATTTAAGGCACTGGACGATTATTTTCGCCCTGTTCGGATGGTTCTAGTTCTTTCTTTTTTTTCTCAATTTTTTCCCAGATATTAGGTTGGTGCAAAAATAATGACGTAATAATGTCGTTTTTTGACGTTAAAAAATAAGTCCAAAAACGACATTATTACGTCATTTTTTTGCACCAACCTAATACCAATTCGTTCTGATATATTTATATTTGCGTCATATATATATATATATATATATATATATATATATGTGTGTGTGTGTGTGTGTGTGTGTGTGTGTGTGTGTGTGTGTGTGTATGTGCGTGTGTGTGTGTGTTAAAAAGAAGAGAGAAGCCGCAAATGTTTTTGGTGGTAATGTGGAGTTTTAAAAAATATATGTTTTTTTTAAAAAATAATAATATTTTTTATATTTTACAAAAAATCCACATTCAAACAAAAAACGTTTGCATTTTCTCTCTTCTTTTTAATATACACACTTTGGAACTACTATAACCTCTTCCCTTTATATATATATATATATATATATATATATATATATATAACAAGAGGTAACGTACGCGAGTACTGAAAATCTCGCCGTAAACCATGATTTCCTGATTCAGAATTTTAATGGCCAAATATCAGATTATCGGCATTTTGTAGTCGCTTGAGTGGAGAAGTTTTCATTTTGACTTTGTTTAAATAAGAAATGTATTTTGTCGAATGTTAAATCTTCAAAATCTGCTACAAAGAAAATAAAAATAAAATGGAAATCCACATTTTTTTTGCATTCATTTCAACAATTTTAATTTCATGATCACCACGTGAGGCAACCGCATCTTCTACCTGTTAACGTTGTTCAGTACACTGGAATTAGATTTTCTTGTGGGGAAAGTTGCAGTTGGCATTTTTCAAACAATCGCACTCGTTATTGCAGTTATTTACCCGCGAAATCTTTTGCGCTTACTGCTTAGGGTCAGGGGACATCAACTTTGCTTGACTGAGGAGTACCAGTGCGAAGATTTGCAACAAAATGTTTGCATTACATTTCAATTTGTTGCTCTTATTTGCAGAATTCTTTGTCGTATTGTTATTAACCCGAACATGGTGATTATCTGTAAGGAATCATTTGCATCAAACTTCAAAATGTCTTTAATGCACTTCTTAACATCTAATAAGAATTTGTGTAAGAATTACAGTCTTTCTAAAGAGTATAGAAATTATTTTCATATTTCATAATATAGGAACTATCTTAAATTTTATATTTAATAATATAGGCACTATTTCTTTATTTTAAATATAGGGTATCTTTTCATATTTCATAATAAAGCATTTATTTTATATATTTTATAATATAGAATTTTTTTTTTCAAATTTTATAATATAGAAAACGATTTTAATTTCTATATTTCATAATATAGCATTAATTTTCATATTATATAATATAGGGACTGTTTTAAACTCCATATTTCAGGATAGAGGACCTATTTTCAAATTTTATATAATATAGAAAACTATTTTAATTTTTATATTTCATAATATAAGGTCTATTTTCATGTTTTACAACATAGGAACTATTTTAACTTCCATATTTTGCAATATAGGCACTAATATCATGTTTTAATATAGGGTTTATTTTCATATTTTATAATATAAAATCTATTTTCATATTTTATAATACAGGAAATATTTTCAAATTTTATAATATAGAAAACTATTTTAATTTTATATTTAATAATATAGGATTTTTTTCATATTTTATAATATAGCGTCTAGTTTAACTTTCAAATTTCATAATATACGACCTATTTCTATATTTCATAATATATGACCTATTTCTATATTTCATAATATAAGAACTATTTTCACATTTGTTGTAGAGTATGACTCAGCCTACTTCCTCATCTTCTTGAAAATGGACTGCTCTTACTTATAAAGATGGCAAATACCCACATTAGAGTAGGATTTGGTTTATTCATTTTTGTACTATATATGAGTATTTAATAAACTCCCTTTTCCAACTCGTCTTCTGTTCTTTCTAACTACGACCTGGACACCTCGAGGCGGTGTAATGGTTAGAGATCTTGTCTCGCTAGAATAATTACGACTGAGTAGTGAATTCGATCCTCACTGGGTGCCACATTTAAGCTACGCTTAGAAAATCATTATAAGGGGCACCTCGGCGTGGTGTAATGGCTAGCAAGCTTGTCGTGCTAGAACAATTACAACTGAGAAGTGAGTTCGATTTTCACTGGGTGCCCCATACTCTCGGCCTTGTGCCACATCTAAGCTACGCTTAGAAAATCATTTGAGTGTGTAAATCCCTCCTCGGAGGGGTGTACACATTCATATACTTGCCGGTCACAGGTATCTGTCCATGCGCTGGTTGTATCACAGCTATGACTAGATTGCAGCAGCTCTGACCAGTTTAGACATGCTATGACCTGCTAAGACCAGCGGCCAGAGTGAAGACCCTCGGGTCCCTACGTTAGAAACCGACCTTGTGTCACAACCTGATTCAGTGGGGAGTCAAGTAAATCAACCTCTCTCTAACTACGACCTTTTTAATTCTCGACTATTTTGAACAAAGACATTTCAGCAATATTTTACGATATAGAACATTATTTTATATTTTATAATATAAGAACTATTTTAACTTTTCTGTTTCATAATATTGTTCTTATTTTTTTTATTTCTAAATTCGTTTTCGGTTACGTTTCATCATTAATTACAATGTTTAGATCATTTAGTTCTTTTTTTCTTTTCATTCGCAATAACTGATGTTCTCCTGCAAGTATGTTTTTCTTAGACTACATATTATTTCATGTGAAGTGGATATTTTTAAAGGATTACACATGTTTAATTTGGTGTCCGACTTGGGATTTTAACATCTATTTTCAACCCTTTCGTGTTTGTCTGTTTAAACATCGTGTCTTTTTATGGTCTTCTGATGCTTCTTTGAATTTCTTCTATAATTCTAGACAGATAAATTAAGACTATATATCTGTTCTCTGGAACTTTTTCATTCCTTGAAGTTCTGGCCGATATAATCTTCGACCTTTCTGTATTGTGTAACGCAAGGGTGTTTCACAAATGAAAAGTTCGAGAAAAGAATTTATCAGAGAACTTACGGCTACCTCTCGCCAATTAACTCACAGACGTGCCGTTGCCTCTCTCTGTCTTTTTTGACAAATACTTTCATGGTAATTGCTCCGATGAGCTGCTTTCGCTGGTTCCCAGACTTCATGAATTCAAGCACCCTACGAGGCTAGCATTTCGCTCTCACCCTTTCACTGTCGAAACTACTAAATATAGCCGTTTCTTCTACTCCAATAGCTTCATGACTCGCACCTCTCGCCTGTAGAACTTACTCCTCTTTTCCTGTTTCCCTGAGAACTATAATCTTCAACTATCAAATGTAACGTCAATCGACATGTCCAGTTGGCTTGATCTATCCACTATCCTTCTCTTCATCTTTTTCTCTATCATTCCTATCTGCTCTCAATCCAAATCCTCTGTAAACCCTTGAGTGCTAGTGGCTTCCCGCCTTGCTTGGGGTGAAATGCTTAAAAAAAATTTTTATCAACTGTGAATTGATGAGATCTTGCCACCAATCTAGTACTGCGTTTATATTTATAAAATTTAGGGACGAAGAGTTCTTCCGAATAATTACCATGAAAGTCTAGAAGTAAATGAAACGTACGGCACTTATTCTGCAGACAGAATACCAGAATCGTCATCAGAAGGCAAAATAATTATTCGTCCAAAATATTGGGGAGGGAGTGACAAAAATAAACAATATTGATATTAATCCATTTTGGCCACCATATATATTTTCCAGCTGAGATTATCGTATATATGTCCTGTGTCAAGAAAAATGGATGTTGTTTAATAAAGGACTTTAGTCTCTGATATAATACAGCTGCATAAAAGCATTGTCTCGCTATCACGTTAGCGACTTCTAAAGCAAAAATGGGAGGACATTTTTATTAAGTGGTTACAGTGGCATCATAGTGTCAATTGATGTCTACTTCCGGTTATTTGAGACCAAGTCGCGACATATTTCATATCGAGATAATAGTCTCCTCCTTTCTTGCATGCTACCATTTTATTTATTATTTTTAGTTCGTGTATAATTCACATACTAAAGAAAACGAGGTCAGACCAAACATAAAATGGCGTCATTAATTTTAGAAGTAATTATTAACATCTCGGAAGTTATATTAGGTCTTACCGATCGCGTTCTCGTCTGCTTATGCGTGGGTTATGCACACATCAATTCATTGCCATTTTTACTAGAAAAAAAAAACTTTATATCACTATTAAAATGAGTGTCTGTAGAAAGCCAGGTCCTTCAGTGCAACAGGATTCATTTGCGAATAACTTCAGGCTTTAAACCGGAAACGACTAGCAAGAAAGCTGCATGCATTAGATGTAGACGAACAAATGGTTGTATCGCAAGGGAAATATGCTGCTGTCTCGAAGAATTCGTCTGGGATTTCTCCTTTTAAAACTCGATTTCTTCGGTGATATAAATACTTTATATCTACAGACAGCTAATATCGACTTAGCCTTTTACCGATATCACAAATATTTCAGCATAAAAAAGATTGGTATCACTGAATAATTTTTTAAATACCGATACAGAAGTTCCTTAACCTGTCGAAATATATATTTTCTTTTTGTTAACCATTCCATTTTGTGTTAACTATTAATTGAGAGTGAACAAAAGAAGAGAAAACATGTCCAGCTAGGAGAAGATATTAAACGACGAGGATTCAAGAAGACTAAACGTGAAGACTGACGATACATTTAAATTTTTGAAAATCGCTCTTGATAGGGCTGAAAACGTTTAAATGGGGAATTTTGGAATGTTCACGGAACTTTTGTAATTAAGGGCGCAACCTATTAATTGAGAACAAGATGGAATGGTTCATTTTAGTGGGTTAAAAAACAAAATTCAATTTACCTTGATGACATATATATTTATGTATGTCTATCTCGCTCTTTCTCGCTGATTCTATATTTTTGAATTGCCATGAATTCTAAGGAAAAAATAGACGGCGCTTTCCTTTTGTTCTCTACACTTTATCAGAGAATATTTAAGTCTGTTATATTTTTCCTAACACCAGTGCAATTTTAAAACGTGGATTTTATAATCTGACATCATTTCTTATTGCTATAAACTATATATTACTTTCATAATGTTTTCTTGTCTAAGTTTTCATAACCTTTGGTAGATTCTCTGGTGGTCGTGACAACATTTTTTGTGCATATATATATATATATATATATATATATATATATATATATATATATATATGTGTGTGTGTGTGTGTGTGTGTAAGAGAGAAAAAAAAGAGAGAGAGAGAGAGAGACAGAGTGTAGAAAGATGTCGCTTTTTCCCAGCAAAGTAAATTCAATCCTCCGACATTGCTTGCATTTGTACATTATATTATATATATATATATATATATATATATATATAAGGTATGCTATATTTATGGGTTAAAGTACTCAATATCAAGAATACAACGTATGTATATATACAAGTGGACATTGCAAATATGAATGTGGATATCAAGCGAAGACAATCTGTTTCATGCTTATACATAATCATCAGTCCATATGGGTTATGCTTTTGCTCGACTGTTTATATATACAGGTTATTGATGCATTGTCGATAGACTATTGTATTATTCTAACGGATGTTTTGCTGGGTAGTAACAGTTATTCTAAGGGCCACTGGGTGGAAAATAATTGTGGATCCGAATGAAGGATTTGGCTATTATTTTTTGTTTGTAATTTTTTTTTATTTATTACAGATTATTTTATTGTGATTTGTTGTTATTACATTTAGTTTTGTTTAAGTGAACGTTCGTGATTTTTAAGTATATCATCCCAAAGCAAGGCGGGAGTGACACAACCGCGCACGGGTTTATAGAGAGTGAGAGCAAGGGTAAAAAGGGGTGTTTGAGGAAAGGATATAGAGAAGGACGGGGTTCAGGATCAAGGCATCAGAAGATGTCGAATGACATTACATTTGAATATTTGAAGATTATAGCTATCAGGGAAGCAAGTAAAATGAAGGGAGTTCCACTGTCGGGTAGTGCGAGATAAGAAGCTGTTGTAGTAGAAGAGACGGCTACATTTAACTGTTTCGACAGTGAAAGGGTGGGACCGAGATGCCAACCTAGTAGCACGCTTAAATTCATGCAGTTCAGGAACCAGTGAATGTATCTTGTTAGAGCAGATGACATGAAAATACTTGTAGGAAAGACAGAGGTATACCACAGCAGGTCTGTGTGAAATTGACTGTAGACGACATGCTAGATCAGGACCTATCATATTGCATATTCATCTCTGGATTTTTTCAAGGATCTCGAGGTGAACAGCGGGAGCACCAGACCATATATGTCAGCAATATACAGTGCAAGGACAAATGGTTGATTTGTTGATTTGAAGGAACATTCTAGCGCGACACAGAGAACCAACTTTCCTTGCGGTATATAAAGCAATAGATTTAATGTAGTTGTTCCACTTCAGGTCAATGGACAGCGTGAGACCAAGCAGGCGCAGAGAGGCGCTCTCGTGGAGTTGGACATCAGCCATCCTAATGGGAGACAAGGAGGGTTATCTATGGTGTGTAAATGAAAGAAGTTTTGTTTTGGAGGCATTAAAGTTTACGAGCCGTTTCCTGCCCTGTTCAACCACAGATTGGAGGTCCTTTTCGCGACCAACGGTCAGGTTCGTTTTGTCCATACGGTAGATGAAGCTATTGATTCAATGAAGTCGTTCCACCACAGGTCAGTTAAAATACGTGAGACCACGCAGGAGCAGGGAGACACTCCCCTGGTGTTAGGCATCTGTCATTCTGATAGGAAGCAAGGTGGGTTTTTGTGGTGGGTAAATGAGAGCAGTTTCGGTTTGGAGGAATTAAAGTTTGCAAGCCGTTTCCTGTCCCGTTCAACCACAGATTGGAGGTCCTTTTCGATACCAACGGCCAGGTTAGTTTTGTCAGCGACGTCTGATTTGCTATTGAGGCAGGAGTAAATACTAGTGTCGCCCGCGTAGATGCCTACATGGGAACTGATGACAGATCCTTCATGAAGATCAGAAACAGTGTATGACCCAGTATAGAGACTTGAGGAACACTAGCATTCTTATAAAAGGAACGGGAGGAGGACCCATTTAGGACGACCTTAATTTCACGTTTTGACAGGAATAATCGTCCTGCAATGCCGTACACCTGAAGATTACGAAGAATGATAGCATGCCAAACCCTATCAAATGCTTTTTATCTAGAGCCACGGCTCCTGCTTCTCCGTTATAGTCAAGTGCTTGGTATACAAATTCATTTATGTCTGTGAGCACGTCAGCGGTAGACTGGGCAATGCAGAAACCATATTGCTTGTCAGAGATAATAGAATGCAAAGGGCTTAATCACTTCGGCGTTAATTAAAGCCTCGAAAAGACTTTATCGAAGAATGGCAGGATACTGATAAGGCGGTAGGCAGATGGGTCTTGAAACAGGGACAAGAGATAAGCCCTTCCAACAGGATGGAAAGCAAGAGTCAGCGAGGCAATAATTATATAGTCTGAAGAGGACTGAAGCCAGTTCAGGAGCACATTTCTTGAGGACTACGGCTGGTATCCCATCCCCACCACTACCCTTATGGGAGTCTAATTTAGAGACAATGTCCAATACCATCGATGGGTTTATGTTCATCTCACTCAATAGAGCCTCAGTTCTAGGGGGAAAATCAAGAGTGGGTACTCCGGATAAGTTGAGCGTTAAATTGGATGAGAATTTCCGAGCAAAGCATGCAGCCTTATCAGCTGAGGAAGTCAGGACATCAAATTGATTGAATACAGGAGGTGTTGTGGATTTTCTGTTGTTCAGAACGATCTTGTTGAGCCTCTAATAATCTTTAGAACCAAACTTGTGAGATGCAATACGCTGTTTCTTTCTTTCAGCAAATAGTATTTTTTACGAGCAGAGACAAAGAGACGTCTGTTGCAATCAGACATGTACCTTCAGTACAGACGGAAGAAGTTGCGGCTGAGCAACCAAGGAGATAAGAGCGACTTAACTTTATATTTTCCTCAGGGATGAAGCTTCTACCCAGGAGGAGACAGGTGCACATTTTGAACGGGGTGATTAAAAACCTCATTCCAGAAAACGTCGCGAAGAAAATCACGGAACGAGTCCCAGTTTGCTCGTCGATAACAAAAAGATATTCTGCTAGTAGGAGATTCTTTGCTGGCGGAGGATTAGAAAGAAATGCTAACAGACACTACGGTATGATCAGAGTCGCCAAGAGGGCAGAGCTGCATGGCACGACAAGAGTCTGGGATGGAGGCAAAACAGATATCGATAAGGGACGCATTACCATCAGGGTTACTGCAAAAAGGAGTAGAAAAGTCAACCAATTGTGTGAGGGATTGAGTGATTGAAAAGTTAAGGATTTGTATGCCAGCGAGGTCAGTTACAGAGTATTTAAGCCACGTGGTATGGTAGGAGTTACATTCACCGAACGCGAATATGTGTGTAAACGGGTGTAGAGAGATAACCTTGTCTATATCATCGGAAATTCTATTGAGTAGACCACAGTCTTGGGAGGAAGTAGAATAATAAAGAAAGAAGAAATAGCTTACAGAATTGAGGAGATATAGACGGAGAAATATATATATCAATGGTCTGGAGATTCAAGAGAGAATTCCCTAGCAAGTGGGAGATGGTCCCGGGCATAAACTCCCAGGCCATGCATGTAGATTTTAGGGTCCTTTCTAAGGACAGATTGGTAACCGGGAATCCAGAAATCAGAGGAGGGGATTAACAAGTTAAGCTTGGCCTCGCAGACAACTAGTATATCAGGTGACTTATCAACGGGGAACGATTCCACGCTGCAGAAGTTGGTTCGAATATCACGGATGTTGGAAAATGAAATGTTAAAGGGTTTAGATGATTTTTAGAGCTGGTTTCGGTTTATTTTTTTCATTGTTTATGATCATGTTGAGTTATGCTGATAATGAAAAGGCCTAAAGTAATAGTAGCAGAAGGTCATCGTATGGACAGAAAGGACCTGGCGAGGACTGCAACATAATGTGTCCTTAGGGTTACCAACCGGAGGTGCATGCAGAGAAAACCTTTCCATGCACAAAATGGCACTACAAGCACCCCAATATTATGTAACTGTTGATCAGAGCAGACTCTACGCAAGATTTAGGGCTCCTAACAACCAGTCGGGGACAGTAACCAGAGAACTGGCAACTAGATACTCTCAGTATGAAGAGACGTTGCCACAGGCTGCACATATCACAAGAGATTCACGACAATACTACAACGGAGGCCAGAGAAAATGAAAAGATCCGAGTGTTTGTATTTACATATTTTATTTTCTTATTTATTGATTTGGAATGATTTAATTTTCTTGTTTTTCTTTCTTTATTTATTTTATTTTTTTATTTATTTATTACGTTAATTTATTTCTTCGTTTTTAATTTTCAATTTTTAAGGAATGTAGTAAAAATTCGCTTTTGTGTCCGCATTTTGAGACGAGTCCCGATCAGTTATTTAGTGGTTTCTGTTGTTCTGAGAAGGTAATTATAACTATTTCTCCTCTTGACAAAATTTACAGTTTTTGGATTTATTGTTGTTGGCTGATGCTGTTTTCCTTACTTTCCATGATATTTTTGTTGCTATTTAGTTTTTGTTTACTAAATGCAGACATAAAAGCAATGTTTTACTACTTTACTTAAAAACTGAAAATCAAAAACGAATTAATAAAACTAAATAAATACATAAAAATAAACAAAAATAAGTAAAATAAATTAATCCACCCCCCCAAAAAAAAACAACAGATAAATAAATTAATTACTAAACAAATTAACAAACTGTTATAGCATACGTACTGACGCTAATGGGTATGTCTCCATTCACATAAATACAGTAGTAAATGCTGTATGTTGGTCTGCAGTTGGAGATTCGTCTTCGGCTGTGCTAGTCAAACTCTCTGCCTCTTGGCAGAGAGGATCCCCAGACGAAGCTCTGTCGAAGTGCAGAGTCTCATCTCGGCAAACAGCTACCCCACCCAGTTTTATACTGGGTCTACGAGGGATATTTGGGCGAGCCTACTGGCTCGGATACCCCACATTAAATTCGGTGTGGTGCCACATCTGACCACGTGGGGCGGTTGGTAGATATCCTGCAGCTGGAGATTCATTGTGGAATTCACTTGAATGATTTCTAGCAGTTGACTACTTCCTCTACGCGCCGCTGGTGAATCTTATATGTGATGTTCTTGTCCTAAGTATTATCGTTCATTACCAATCTTCGTTTGATTATTCTGTTCAGTAACCTTCACTAGTTTACAACACAAACCCAGAACGCACGTATAAATACAATTAAACGTAACAACAACAACAACAACAACAAAAAACAATACAAATAATAAATAAAAACGTTAGCAATACTATAAATAGCCAAAAAACTACATCTGGATCCACAATTATTTCCACTCTATAACATTTTGAATAATTTGAAACATAACAGTTAAGGCCTACCAAAACAAAGAACAAACAACAGACTACCAAAATTCTTCACTGATCTGTATATAAAAATAGTCGAATAAAAACACAATACATATAGCCTGACGATTGAGTATAAGCATCTAACAGACTCTCGCCGCAGAGTGTTGACTTCGATGCCCACTCAATCTATCTATCTATCTATCTATCTATCTATATATATATATATATATATATATATATATATATATATATATCGAGAGCGAAGAGTAAGATTTTAGTTTTCAAAACATTAATTTAAAACAAGGCTCAATACAAAAGTAGAGTCGTAAATATTTACTTAATATGCAATGTTGCATTAGAACATGTAAATACCCACTACAAAACTGTACATTTCTTGATTCCCCACGTGATGAAACGTTAAAACAGATTTTTTTTAACGTTGAAACAAGATGTAGAGTTTTGTAGTGGGTATGTACATGTTCTAATATATATATATATAT
>CAHIKZ030000638.1:750000-795008 GCA_903632075.3 Acanthosepion pharaonis
CCCACACAACTAAGAAACAAAGGTTTTAAACTAGCAAATAGAATATTTAATAACAAAAGTGATGGAAAAAAATGAAATCGGCTAGATTTTATACGCAAATTACATATTAAAAAAAACATTTTTAATTTAAAATTCACAGCGAAATTAGGAGTGTGCTAACGATTTAAATAACAAAGTGTTACGAACTTGTAGCATATAGATGAACCACGGGTTCTAAAAGAAAAGGAAAACGTGGTTTCTTTTCTCGGTCTTCACTCAGAAATGGAAGCGACACAAGGGAATCAACGAAGAACAGACACAAGACGATGGATTTCAAAATAAAACATTTATTTATAAATATATATAACGAAATAAAGAAAGAAAGAAAAAAAAAGAACATTCATTTAACAAAGGGGGGAGGACATCATTAAAGAATAGAAGGCACGAGCGAATACATACATATATGAAAACAGATCAAGCCAAAAGAACCAACTTATCTTGCAGTTGGGTTGATATCTTCACATAAAGTTTTGATTCGCCGAAGCGAGAGTTCTGATGATAAAACAGTATCTTGGCCGGCCGACAATGTTCCTGGATTCTTCTTCTTTTCATGAGTGTTCGTGGGTCCCCAGCATTTCATACAGGCATTTGGTTGGGTCGGCCAGTCTATAGCAGTCCTTCCACCACTCGTCGACAGACTTTTGTGGTCTTCCTCATCTCAGTGGGCGGTCTGACGATTTTTGCCCAGCGACGTTCAACTGCCGCTGGTCAGAGGGAAACTGAAGAATCCTTTTTTTGGTTTTCGCTGTCCCCAACGACAGTCACTTGGGTTCCCTTCGTCCTTGACGCAGGAGGGGCACAAATCACGCATGCTTGTGTGATGGCCAAAGTACGTCCCGATCACGTGAATCGCAGCAGGAGACCCTGATAGTGCCTGGAATTCACTCATGGTCAAACGCGAAATCTTGGAACCAGGTCACTCTCGCGTCGGGTCACTTCAAAGTTCACGGGCCCTTGGCTCGTGGGTGGGAGAGTAGAGAAAGAAAGAAAGAATTTGGGAAAAGAAAGGAAGGATATGGCTGATCATAGAATATATTCGCTCGCGAGTCGGAAGCATTGGATTAAATTTCTGTTTTTATTTATTTATTTATTTTTCTTTTATATCTAACTAGTTTTCTTTATTTAAGATTTTACTTTAGCCTAACGCCTATATGGTTAATGAAATCGTGGCTACGTGACAAAAGTCAATTCCAACAATTTGGTTAATCGGTAGTAAGCCTCATTTCGCTTGACGTCATTCAGTCTAATTTTTCTTCATGAATTCTTACGGGCTTTTAACAAAACTAAACCGCCAAGTATCTCTGCTTCACATCTTTATCTCTTTTGTCCCATACAACAACAACAACAGCAACAGCAGATTTTTCTTTAATTATGTAGAAGGAAACATAGACGTAGTCCGATGTAGTCTTAAAGGACTAAACGCTGACACGAAATTTTTCACACTGTATCAGATCTAGATAGATAGATATTCAGTTGTATGGATATGAGTTTGTGATCCTGGTTTTCACGCTTTTGCGATCATCAGATAAAACTAATTTATTTTTTAAAACTAGTTCTATTTGTGCTTTGGTAGTCGGAGGGTGAATCTGCTTCTGAATTAGTTTGGGGTGACACTCTCATACATATAGACACACATACATAAAGGTATACGCATTTTAGTTCACACAATAGATCCAATTTTAAAAAATAAACCAGTATGTCTGATGATCTCAAAGGCGTGAAACCCAGTGTCACAAACTCATATCCATACAACTGAATATGTTAGCTCTATCATTGATTGTGAGCGCTTTCCACTAAGTACTGCGCATATAAATAATATATATATATATATATATATATATATATATATATATATATATATATATATATATATATATATATATATATATATATATATATATATATATATATATATATATATGATACCGTAAGGTTGAAAATAAGGTAGCGGATTCAAATAATCTCCTGATATTTTATATATATATATATATATATATATATATATATATATAAATAAATTCCTAGTGAGCCAGTTTCTATTTTTTTTTCTTTGGGGTAGAAATTACGATACTGTGTGATCTTTTCGACCTACTTGGATGCTTTTATTTTTTTTTTTTTTTTTATTTACAATTTTTCACTTGATACAAATTTGTTTTGATATATGTTTATTTACAAATTGTAATATCCGTTTTTTTTTACACCAATCGTATATAGACGATAATAGTAATAATAATAATTATATATATATATATATATATATATATATCAATTTCTAGCGGCTTAGAGATCAAGAATCTATTAAGAATATGTTTCCTTTAGATTGGAGTAATTTTCAGAATTTCCAAAGATAATAAGAATTTGTTTCCCGTCAGTTGTACCGTTCCTTAGTATCACCTTTTAGTCAGATTAAAACTGATTTCGCTGTCAAAAAATGCAGGGATATGTTTTCTTTTTTTATCATTTCACCCCAAGCAAGGCATTAAAATCCCTAAGACAGGAGGGGGTCACTGAGTCTGAATAATTAAAGAAGAAAAAAACATAAACATTAAGGAGTGAGAAAAATAAAAGAAGTGTTCCCAGAAAGAGAGTAGATAATGATTGACGTTGTATTTGAATTTTTGAAGGTGAAAATTAGCTGGAAAGTCCCTCAAGCGAGAAGTGCGAAAGAAGAAAGATCCAGCATAGAACTTACTGTTACATCTAGCTTGTTGAACTGTAAATTTATGGGACATTGTTGCTTTCTTGTATTCCGAAAGTCTAGGGACCATAGTCGAAATCTACAAAAACACGTGTACCGCCTAAATATAACATACATAGTAATAAGAAATGATGTCAGATTAATTTTTTTTAAGCGTTTCACCCCAAGCAAGGCGGGAAGCCGCTAGCACGCAAGGGGTTACAGAGCGTTGGAGCGAGAGCAAAGAGGGGTGATAGAGGAAAGGATGAAGAGACGGATAGGGGATAGATCAAGGCATCGGAAAATGTCGATTGACATTACATTTGAATAGTTAAACGTTGCATTTAGATTTTTCCCTCTTGTTTTCCACTCGGCCATTTGCATTTTTATTTTAGTAGAAATCAAGTCATCGTTGACAAGTCAACGCGTTTTGACTCTGATCAGAAATAGTCTAAATGAATAAATTTAAATCAAGACACACTCAGCCGAACTTAATACTTAGTCCTGTTTAAGATAATATTCAGGTCCTTTAATATGGTTAGCGGCTCCGAACGAGGAATCGTGGAGCCGGGTTCGAATTTCAGTTGAGTTTGTTGCATTCACTTTTATACAAATAGCCTTGGGAAAGTTATGAATGCATCTCCTTGCTCCAGCCATAGATTAAATATCAAGATAAACTGTCCTTTCGGGCCTTGGTTGCCGACCAGTCTAGAGAAAAGACTCTGAATTCGAAACCGTATTATAATCCTATTCCAAAGCCGTTGAAAAACTTGCGAAGTCTACGATTAAGCGATGCGCGATTCTGTGACGTCGACTGCGATCGGTGAGGTATATTGGTGTGTCTAAGAGGCTTTCGTTCTACCCTATACATGAAAGCACACATACACACAACAGGCTAATACACGCATGCATATATATATATAGGCGTAATTGATTGACAAAACGGAATATATCCCGTTACGCTTTTCGAATTTCGAAAAGACTTCTTCCGAATAATACTGTTTTTTTGTTTTCTTTTTTTTAAGTCGGGAAGCCACTAACACGCAAGGGGTTACAGAGAATTGGAGTTAGAACAAATAGGAGTGATAGAGGAAAAGATGAAGAGAAGGATAGGGGATAGATCAAGGCATCTGGAGACGATGATTGACATTACATTTGAATAGTTGGAGATTATAGCTATCAGGGAAAACAGGAAAAGAGGAGGGAGTTCCACAGGCGAGAAGTGCGAGACATGAAACTATTGGAGTAGAAGAGACGGCTACATTTAACTGTTTCGACAGTGAAAGGCTGAGAGCGTAATGCCAGACTAGTAGAACGCTTAAATTCATGAAGTTTGGGAACCAGCGAAAGCAGCTCATCTGAGCAGTTACCATTAAAGCATTTGTCAAAAAGACAGAGAGAGGCGACGGCACGTCTGTGAGAGAGTGACTTCAGACGAGATGCCAGATCAAGGCCAAATATGTAAAAATACTTTTTGTTATCTCGCCCAATTCTTGTTTTTCCATCCTTTTACACGAGGTCGTTATAGAGATCAGTCGCTGTTTTCTCTCTTCTAGTTGCCTTCAATATGCCTTGAGAGTATCAGATTCTCCAAGCCTTTTCCCCTTTATATGGCCTAGAAATTCCAGTTGTCTCTTTTTTATTCTACGTGTATGCCCCTTTTGATTCTATTTCCTTTTAAAACTTTCCCATTGTTTGCATGTTCAGTCCATGATATTCTCAGTATCCTTCTGTATTTCTGGCGTCTCAAGTTTCTTCTTTATTTGTAAGGTGATGTCCAGCATTCACTGCCATAGAGTAAGACAGTGACAATATGAAATCGAAATTCATCTAACAAGCAAGTATCAGGCAACAATCTTATTGGTCTTCATTCACAAACTCAAACCCACACACATTTGAAAAAAAAAAGAATTCATTTTTTAATGAAAATAGATTAAACCTCTGACACGATGCAGAAAAATATAGATAAATAACAAAATTTCGAAAGCCTTGTTCCTTTCTCTTTTGTGGATATGTTCTTGTTTCTCTGTGATAAAGAGCTTTATCCGATTCCACATTCCTGTTGGTTACTCATTCTTCAAGTTCTTCCGAAATCATTTCAAGATCTTTTTTTTTTTTCTGATTTCAATCAAGTGAAATTGGCTTCTCTGATTATCCAAGAAGCGAATCCAAATAGGAAAATCGTCAATAGGTGAATGAGAAACGCAACGGATAGATGAGCATGAAAATAGTTGAACGCTGCTTAGAAAGTAGCTTTAGCAGCCGAATAGATTATTGAACAGAGAAATAGAGAAATTGAATGATCTATTTCGTCTATGGAAGGCTTCAACCTGGTCTCAAGAATCATTCTGTAATTCGGCCGGCCTCTCCATTTTAAAGCTTCCAAACCTGATGCCGGACAGAAATAAAAATGAGCCAATCGTAGTCTCGTAAGATTGGCCGAAACGCTGGATTCGTATAAAACAACATGATTACTGTCATTAGCAGAGATGGCAATCCTTAACATGGCGCCCGCTAACAATACATGCCATGGGCCTTATTTGACGTTCACTCAGGTATGAATATCAGAAGAACTAGTGACATTTAAACATAAACTAAGGAGATTGAGAGAAGAGATTTTGGAAGGGAGAATTACTGAGTCAGAGGGTTTAAGTGGAGTGGGGAGGAAGAAAGAAAGGGCAATGATAGGAAAGAACAGAATATTGATGGAAATAGATGGAACCTATTCCCTGACCTTTACGTTGCATACATAAACCTAGAAGCAAAAGAGCCAGAGGTCAGTTATCCAACACGAGATTTGAACGAGACTTTGAGTCAAGGACAGCAGGAGTCAAGGCCTTAATTTCTTTCATGCAAATAACAGAAGGGAATCAAAAAGAAAGAAATTCTTAGCGGCTTTTTCAGTTAGTTTCTTTCGACGAGTGAAGAATTTTAAAAGAGCGCGATTTGTACAAAAATTATTTCCAAATCTTTTGGAGAAAAATTACTCTCGAATTATATGTTTATACTCTCAGAATGAATGCAACTTTGAGGAGTATCGTCTCATTCTTCTATGTGTCGTGACACTTCAGGACGTTGGCGATCATGGCTGCCATTGACTTCATTTTCTTTGTAGCTCATAATCATTTCGTTATCCCTCATAAAACTTCTTCTTATAAACATCTAACTCGTTACTTATGCTATGAGTTGCTTCCTTCTGCTCCTTTTAGTTTCAATCTGCCATGTGGGTATCAGGTTTTCCCAGTCCCCTTTCCTCTTTATATGCCCGATAAATTTCAACTATCTCTTCCTGATATTAAGTATAAGTCACCTTTTTGTTTCCATTTTCTCTAAAACTGTCTTTGCTCATTTGTTCGATCTATAGCATTCTCAACATCCTTCTGTAGAGCCACATTTCTGTTGATTCAAGTCTTTTCATCTGTGAGTAGATTTTCCAGCATTCACTTCCATATAGGAGGACAGATATTACGTTCAGTACTTTTTGCTTTGCTTCTAACAAGATTTTATTGTTTCTTAATATTTTGCCAAGTAATTTCCACTAAATTAATAATCAAGAATTCTCGATGGTTTGTGAATAGAATCTCTAGTTTATATTAATCGAAATTAATTTTTAGTTTTCATTTCAGATTAATCTGCAATGAATTAGTTCGTTTTTCTGTCTGACCCAATATATATATATATATATATATATATATATATATATATATATATATATATATATTACGATAAACGTGCAATCAATTTACAAATTCATGAATTATTCACACAAAAACAAAAGCAAAGGTTAATGATTTAATTGGCGAGAAATCCATCATCGCAAACAATTCAAATAATATACAAAAACCTCCGAATCCGTTATGAATGAATTGATCCTTGTTTCCATAAATTTCTGCCGTATTAGTTCTTATTTTTACTACAAGCTTTCGTCTGTTCCTACAGACATCTTCAGGTATAGAATAGATGTTGTTCTTGTTTTTTCTCTTAGTAATATTCATAACGGATTCGGAGGTTTTTGTATATTATTTGAATTGTTTGCGATGATGGATTTCTCGCCAATTAAATCATTAACCTTTGCTTTTGTTTTTTGTGTGAATATATATATATATATATATATATATATATATATATATATATATATACAGATGTAGAAAGAGGGTTTTATGGGGAATACTATAAAAAAATATTTAATTTTATTGCGCAAATATTATTGATTTATTGTTCCGATGATTTTTCCTCTTTGCAGTACTAGATTGGTAAGTAGGTCTCATCATTTTACAATTGAAATTGCGAAATGTAACCACAAGCTCTATGCTAAAAGTTTCTTGCAATTCTCGCTTGTGGAACTCTCTTCCGGCTTCTTTTCCAGTCAACTTTGAAATGTCAATTGTTATCTTCTATCTTTATTTAAAATAATAAACCGTTTTTACATCTTTAAAATAGCTCATTATGATACTAATAGCAGATTATGAATAATAAGTAATAACTGATTATGATTCTTAGCTAATAACCGACTATGATTCTTAGCTAATAACCGATTATGAATCTTCAAATAATATCTTATTATGAGTGTTAAGTTATAACCGATTATGAGTCTTAAATAATCAGGGATTACGTGTCTTAAATAATCACCGATTATAAGAACGAATCTTCAATTTTCTTATAACTTTTGTTTAAGTCTATTGATATAATTTTTCTATTTTCTCCTTAGCTTTTCTTGTAAATATCTGATCGTACTCAAACTAAACTTAGATTGATTGACTAATCGATTTATACGGTTTATCAACCCTTCGCAGGTTATTTAAAGCCAGAAAATATTTTTAGATCGTAAGAATTCTTTATTGGTGATAATGTTTAATGATACAAGTCTTACTAATTAGCCCATAGCTGGAGAGATGAGGTGAATTCATACTTTTATCAAAAGTATTTGCGCGTAAGAGAATCTACTGAACCCAACGGAAATTGGAACTCGATTTTCCGATTAACAATTCCGAGCCATTATCCATTACACCAGCCGCACATCTAACCTCCTGCCGCCTTACATTCCCAAGCGGTCATCCATCCAGGTACTGACCATTCTTAATGTTGCTTAACTTCAGCTATCTTACGGTGTTTCAACGTGATGTGATCATAAGCTAAAATAACTTGTTTTTCTTATTACAGTAAGGTTCACCCTTTACAAATAACAGGGGCCAATCGAAGTAGAGGGTTATGTTTAGGGGTAGTTTATATAGATAGTAGGAGAAGATAACAGTTGGCTCTAGACTTGATTGTAGTGATCGGGGAAGTATCCTCTTGGGAGTCTGTTCTCGCGCGGAGAAGCTGTTTGAGTGGAACTTAATTATCGCCAATGGAATACGGAGGAAATGTGGGTGGTTTGTTACTATGTAAGTGGCATGGTGAGTCCCAGCCGTGAAGCTCAGTTCTGATGGAACCAGGATATGCAGTTCGTCCGAGCACTTTCAATGGTCGTAGCGATAGAGCAGTGAGACAGTCGCTACATCAAGCCTGAGAGAGAGAGAGAGAGAGAGAGAGAGAGAGAGAGAGTTTGGAATGGGGAAAATAATTCTTCTCCAAAAAAAGGCTCTGGGACGCATTTGAACTTTATCAAGACTGGAAAAAGAGGTCTGGGCAGCTCCAGCCCAAATATGGCAACATTACTCCATTCTCGACCTGATCTGGCCCTTATAAAGGTAAAGGATAGCATGAGGGGTCAGGTACTTACTGGGACAGTACGGGGTGCCGATCATTTTACCTGCATCTTTAGCGATGGATCGTAGGAATTCCACTAGAGGTCGGGTGTGAGTTTGAGGCCAAATATCTTCTCAAGACACGAGTGGGCATCCATTCAGAGTGACTAGCGGTAGTTCGTGGTCTCATCGGCGGCGAAGTAATGTAATCAGTTTGCTTTTAGAGGTATTGAATGTAACAAGCCAGTGTTTTTCTCTACTGGAAAGTTAGTGTTAGATTAGAGGAGTGGCCAGCTGCCAAACTCGTTAGACTATTTTATCGTCGTATCATCGGTATAGACGTTTACAAATGATTGGAGTATATTCTTAGGTAGGTCACTTATGTAACTCAGAAAGAGGTTTGGTCCGAGAAGTAACCCCTGGGGGACGCCTGTGCTAACTACCTGTTAGGAAGGATTTTATAATAGAGAAAACCCTTCCAGTTATTCCATAGCTAGAGAGCTTGTGCCAAACCTTGTCGAAGGTCTTCGTGATATTCTATGGCCTTGCGGAATGTAGGTCATCAATAGCCTCATTAATTCTGTGTGTAATGGTAGTTAGGTCGTCAGCAGTGGATCAGGCTGATCGAAACCAATACTGCTCGCCGCACAAAAGATTGTTCCTATCCAGGTGCTGGACGATCTTCTTGTTGATTAAGGCCCCAGAAAGCTCACTGATGGTACTGAGGAGACTAATGTGTCTACATTGAGAGGAGAGGGCTGGATTAAAGCCCCAGAAAGCTGACTGATGGTACTAAAGCGACTAATGGGTCTATATTGAGAGGAGAGGGCCGGATTAGGCCCCAGAAAGCTTACTGATGGTACTGAGGAGACTAATGGGTCTATATTGAGAGGGGTTGACCGGTTGTCGGCATTCTTGAAGACTGGGAATACACTAGCCATCTTCCACAAGGTTGGGAAAAATTTCTCCTGGAAGCAGCGGTTAAATAGGTAGAATCGGTGATCTTCCAGAATTCACGAGATCCAGTTTGTTTCTTTTCAACCTTGGACTGGACAGATCGCACGTTGTTGCACTTTGCGTTTCCAGGACTTTCTTACACTCATTACAGGCGGTTCCCAAAGAAGGTCCGGACTACACCGCTCCTAACGATAGATATTGAAGTAGTGGTGCCGGTGAGCTATGGCTGAAGCACCTCAGAGTAAATGAGGGCAGACTGCTTGTTTTTTATGGAATTCGTTTTGCGGGTATACAACACTGCATCCCAGAAAGGATCCATTCGGTGATTAGGGCAGATAGTTTTGTGGGCAGCCTATTCGAAGAAGGTTGGGAGTTGAGCTTTCTTCATAGAGGACCGAATTCTGTCCGAGTCTGCCTTCGCAAAGCGAAAAACCGTTTTATGGAACGCTAAACTATGGGAGGTGATTGCTTTGGGGTCAATTTTGTGATATTCGATCGAAGATTATCAACCGTTCGTCATGAGAACGATACAGTGAAAAGACGAAAGTGGTACTATAGATAAGGGCCTCGGGGAAACTCATCAGAATCCTCATTTTTTGTGTCCAAGCCACAGAGGAACCCGTCCTTGATGTAGGCACCTAGACCGTGACCGTGGCGATTGAGGTAGTCGTATTTTGTTATAATGGGTGAGTAGCCTAAGAGCATGAGTTCCCGCAATAGGATTGAGGTATTAATACCCGTTTTATACAGGAACAATAGGTCAAGTTTAGACTGAAGAAGATGGAGTTCCAAATTGGAACGTAGGCCCCTTACATTGGTGTAAGAAATAGTCTACGCGGGTTCTGCTTTCATGTTTGCTTTGGTTGGTTTGGAGGATAACTAGTAAGCACTGAAGCAGACACCCATTGGAGATGAACGCGCAAAATAACCTGGGTTGACTCTCCCGGAGATACTGCCGTAGCAGTACCCATTATTTCGGCACCGGAGACTGCAGCACGGTCCAGAATCTATTCACAAAATGGCAGTACAATACATCCGATATTATACACCTTCTGATAGGATATCCTCCTTCAAAGTTACTCGAAGTTTCGGATCCCTGGCTAAAAAATTATATGCAGGCTGCTCCAAGTACCTAGAGAAAAAGATAACGAAAAACAATTTATTCAATAGAGTAAAATGATTACTTACATTATTTACATTATTCGGAGTGTTATCATCATCTCAAGCCCTAGTGGATAAAGACGTTGGTTAGATCCAGTGACTAGACCCAAAGAGTTGTGAGTTCAATACCGGGCCACAGCAGTAGTGATGCAGACTTGGAGAGTTGAGTTAAAGGGAAATAACTGAGACATCCGGAAGAGGCATGGCACGTGGAACTAGAACAATCTATTAGTATCGCTAAAGTTTTTTATATAAAAAAATTCGATTGGTGCATACATAAATAATACTTGATTAGTGGGCCTTCGTCTTTTTCAAGAGTTTGAAGTACCCTACATTTTGCATATTCTCCTGGCTGCCGTTTGATCTGGGTTTTCATTTGCACGGGACTGCAGCCTTGACGCTTTTGATTGCAATCTGGTCCTCTGTTAGCTAAGCTTTCTTTTTGCAAGGCATACTGCTGCCGTATGCGATAGGCAACAACAAACTACAAAAAAACTCAAAATTGATCGCTGTATTTAAGCATTGCATTAATATTTAAGCTTACCTTTTAAAAGTTCAACGATAATTCTTCTGCTGCAACTTAATTTAAAAACAATTTGATGTGCGTAGGCCCTAATTTGGCGTGCAAACTATTATTTTTATTTCATGGGTGACTTTCGCTGGATTTCGCAATTAATTTCGATTATTCCTAAATTTATATTCAAGTTATAAAAATTGTTATCGTACAAAAAATTCGTCGGAAAAAATCACGTAAAAGAATGGCAGTAATGAAAATTCGGGAATCCAGAATTTTAGAATTGCGGGTCCGGGTCCGGGTCCGGCCCAGATTTCTTTTAATTTGCTCATGGAACCGGCTTGATTCCAAAATTGTAAATGTTCGGATACAGCTTCCAGGATTAGAGTTGAAAAAGTGTGAGACACTGACGTTCGCGTTCATATATATATATATATATATATATATATATATAATTCTAAACAAATGTGACGTCATCCCCTGGTCGCAGCGCCAACTGTGACGTCCTATCCTGGTCTACCACGGCACCAACTGTGACGTCCTCGCCGCGGCGCCAGCTGTTCGCTCCTCTCTGCTCCGTTCGGGTGTCGCCGCTCCAAACGTGACGTCCGCCTGTCGCGTCAGTCGTGTTGTCTCCTCATGTGACGACCAACTGGCTTGGTATCGGTCGCGGCACCCAAATGTGACGTTCTAACCTTTTGGTGATTCGGGTGGGAATCTGGTTAGATTTGATATCAGCCTCGTCGTTCCCAACTCGCTTCCAACGCCTGGTTACCAAGGTAACTGCATTGATCTCCAGTCTGCCTACCCACGTTGTGAATTGATCTTAGGCAGACGAGATCAATCAGTAGTTAGACCGAAATGCAAATTGGGTTCAACGGGGTGACACCACAAATATGCATAAAAAAAATAAAATGAAAACTCAAATGTTCAAGGTATCAAAGAAAAAGAATAACAAACTTTATGTCTAGTTGTTCGATACATAGGACTGCGTCTATCTCCCGACCCGTTCTATGGATTGTGACACGTTGTTTTCCGTTAGGCGAGTTTTATCACTTCAAGTTGTTTGCTCTGTAAGAAATTGGTTTTTCGGTGTGTCTTCGGACGAAAGTCGAAAAAAAACTTATTTTGGTGGCCTGGATCTAAGTCGCTCTTCAAATTAATTGTTCTTGGATTGAAGAGTAGTCCGGAATTTGCGTGAATCTTGGTCAGCTATCTGCGAGGCGGAACCAACTTCCACTGCGAGCTTCGAACTCTCTGCTGCAACTCCACTCTGCTGAACTGAAACTGCTCGCTGCGGCTTCGCTTATATGGACGCCGACCAAAACCGGGGTGGGTTTGTCGGTGTCGGGGGTTCCTCGATAATTCTAAATACATATCCACCTCTTTTATTTCTGGTTAGGGATTTTCCACTCTTTTCCATTTTTGGGAGCCTTTTCTTACTCCCACCTTTTCACCATACTTCAGAGGGGCGTGAGCTGCTCTCCCCACTTTTTCGTAGCAGCTTCTTATACCTATCCTCTGGATGGGCGGCGACACCCTCCTTCGTGCGTCACGTGATCACCACTCGACCAATGATGTCCTAGTCGGGCGTGGACAAATCCGCGGCTTTGTTTCAGGAAAAAAAAATATCTTGCTTAACTAAAAAAAAATTATCTTTTCTTTTCTTTTCTTCCTCTTAATCGCAGTTATCATTTTCTTTAGCCGCAAACAGGACAATATGAACGACGGTGGTCATAACTCTTGTTCTACACCTGGGCTTCGTAAGTCATTTTATCGCTAATTACCAGAATGGGTGGTCTTCTTAACACGGCCAGACGTCGTCCCGAAAAGAAACATTTCTAAGTTCCCATTCATTTCCTTTCGGTACACATTTCTGATAACATAATTTTATTATCTCAGGCTAAAGATGTTCCGTCGAAAGAAATCGGTCAGTGAACACATCGTGTGCGGCTTTTGGCACAATTGATTTTTCATATCTATCCAAAGCCCTTTAGTCCACCTGTTTTACGTCACTTATCGAAATAACATTTTCATTTGGATTTTACTTTGGCCAGTCGGCCAGCAGTTTCTTTACGTATCCCAGATAACACAGCCGTCGCCAAAACACACCCGATTCCTTTATCCACTCAGAATTTCCCTGTCATTGTAATGACACTCTTTCGCCATTTGTTACTTATCAAAATATCCTCTATCCATTGTCTCTTAGCCGTGGTGTTCTGCTTATCATCCACGTTTTGGGTTTCGCCTCTCTTTTGCCTTCTTTTCTTTTTCTGCCTTGATAAATGGTGCCACACAAATTTACCAAGCAACATTTTTATATAATTTTATTTTCTAGATATTACTCTTTATTTTTTATCTAATTATTATCATTATTTTAATTATTTTCATTATTATTAATATTATTAGTATTAGCAGTAGTAAGTAATATGATTATTAATATTAAATTAATATTAAATATTTAATATTTAATTAATATTAAATATATTTTTATTTACAATTTATAAACTTTAATTTTAATTTTTAATTATAAATTTTAAAGTTCTAATTTAAACTTATTTTTAACCTTAATTATAGTTGTTAGCAATAATATTATTAATTTTTATGTTCCTCTTATAAAATAAAAATAAAAATAAACTTTAATATATTGACTTATATTAATTACAATTGTTTTAATCTGGAATAATAATATTATTAATATATCTTATATTTTATTTTATTCCTACTTACAGGTAATCTTTAATACTTTATGTATTAACGATAAATTATATTGATGTGTTTTTCAAGTGTCCCTTTTTCTTCTTCCTACCCTTCCCGTGTTTAACTTTCTTCTTTCTTCTGCCTCTTTCGCCCCTCCTCTGCTTTACAATTGTCTTCCTCTTTTTTTTCATTCTTTTCTCTTCCTGTCTAAAAAAATTATTTGAGAGGTCAACTGAGTACACCTACGTGAGTGAACCTACGTAAATCATTAAGACTGTTTTAAAAACAACCTTATACCTACTTTCCTTTTCCAGTATAGATCATTCTATAGTCCACTCCTCTCACCACCCCTGTCACCTTATATCAACCTAAAACTACCCCTCAAAATTTCGTATTAAAAATATAAAAAAAAACAAATTCCTTCGTAACTAGAGATGTGACCTGATGAACCAGGAAAAATATATTTTCTGGGGAAATAAATTATAGGCATTTTTTTTTTCTTTATTATTTAATTAATATATACATATATATATATATATATATATATATATATATATATATATATATATATATATATATATATATATATATATATATATATGCCGTTTTGGTTTGTGTAAGATCAGTTTCCTTGTGTTTCAGATATCATATCTTTCAAACATTTTGAGGTTATATCTTTCTTATAACCAATGGCAACTTCATATAGCTGACATCATAAAATAAATATCAATAATTATACTATCATATATATGCAGGAAAGTGAATGGTAAGATGGAAAAACTTATTAAATGGTTCTATTGATTTAATCAATCTTATATATATATATATATATATATATATATATATATAAATATATATATATATGCCTTTTTGGTTTGTGTGAGATCAGTTTCCTTATGTTTCAAATATCATACCTTTCAAACATTTTGAGGTTATATATTTCTTACACCAATGGCATTATAAAATAAATATCAATATATATACTATCATATATATGCAGGTAAGTGAATGGTAAGTTGGAAAAAATTATTAAATGGTTCTATTGATTCAATCAATCTTATATATATATATATATATATATATATATATATATATATATATTGAGCAACATCTAGCCGACACACTGGGGTTATAAATAGGAAACTGAAATGATACATATGACATACTCATATCCTCTCTCTCACCTCACTCCCTCACTTCGTTAATTTTACGTATACTTGATGAGGTCCGTCAAAAACGTGTGAATTTCTTTTCATTTTTCATTTCAGCTTTTGGAAGTAAAGTCTGATGATCCAGAACCCTGTTAAAGGGGTTATGGTGAAATAGCTTATTACATGGAATCTTAACATGGTCTGTTTTTTATTCAAACATATCTGCTCTGAATATTACATTGAGCTCTCTGGATATTATCCTCCTCAGGTCTACCCATACGGATTACCTAAGTTTGCATAAACTATATATATATATATATATATATATATATATATATATATATATATATATGCCTTTTTGGTTTGCGTAAGATCAGTTTCCTTAAGTTTCAATCATTTTACTTTTTTTAAAGAATTGTGTCTTCACGCCTCAGTTTGTGCTTATAAGCATATAAACATTATATACGTTTATAAAAACGGCAAATAATTAAATTATACAATACTTAAGGAAAAGGGTTAAACTTAGGAACATTAAGATTACCTCCTCGGTTATCCATCGAAACTGCAATCTACTGAAATAAGAAAAGAAGCCTGTCCCCACCGCAGGCCATTTAAAAGATAGTTCGGGCAGCGGATTGGTTATTACAAACATCCAATCGGATGTGCGGAATATGTGGTCTTTCTTCGTCTAATTCTTTAAAAAGGCCATAGTAGCTGTTAGCGTTTAATGGTGAGGGGGAATCAGAGGTTGATCTCCCCTGATTGGGTCGATTTGGTGATGAGGAATATGATGTTGAAAGACCCAAATCTCCCGGATGAACCAAGTCAAAACATCACTGACGACTCCTTCGGGCGCCTACTTAAAAGCGTATTTTTGGATTATGTTGTCGCATCATTTTTTTTTCTAAACATAATAAATGTATTTGCATTATTTACATCGTTCGGACTATTGTCCTCGTCTTTATTGCCATATTCACGACATTTCACACGATGTACGCTCCGACCTTCTTCACGAAGGTAGATTTGTCTACTTCCACGTGCCATGCCTTTTTTGGATACCTCAGTTAATACCCTTTAGTAACTCAACTCTCCAAATTTGTTCAATCTACTGTGGCCAGCTATGAAATTTCCAACTGTTTGTGTCAAGTAACTTTTGGATTACTCCCCTGAAGAAGGCCGTAGCCGACAATGGCCGAAACGTTGTCAATGTGACCATAAAGACGAGGACAAACTCGTGTCAGACTTATAGACAGATATAATAAATATAATTCGTAACGATTTTTTTAGAATAATGTCGTATCCAAGAATATAATAACGTAACTAAAACTGATTTTAGCAGCGTCGACATTTTGGTTCGATACAGGGGGTTATTTTTAGCTCGTTACTGTATCGATAACTTCGAAAATGTATTTCATGCTTGTCGCCCAAGAGAAAATCAACAACTGAAAATTTTCACGCAAGTCGGATTGAAGGAGAAGAGAACGAATCTCCAGATTTTGCTCGGGAGACAAAGTGGCAGTTGCCAGGATCACCGGAGGCGGACAGAACGTTTTGAAGCTTTGAACAATGAAACATCTAAAACTTTCAGCCCTTCACAGAATTTGCAACATTATCTGCTTCGTTGATGAGACTATCACTGCTACAAGTAAAATTCTAATTTCATTTTACACCATGTGTTTTAAAGTAAGCTTCGAATATATATATATATATATATATATATATATATATATATATATATATATATATATATGTTAACCAGTCTATGATCAGACGATTGAATAGTGCATCAAACTCAGAGTCGTATATTGAGCCTGAGTTATGTATAATTATTAATATATAATTAATAACTTTGTTAAGATACACTGAGCACTGTTTTACTTACACACACACACACACACACACACACACATATTTATATATATATATATATATATATATATATATACAAGTATATAATTGGTGTATACGGAATGAATTCCAATAACCAACAATTACTATTCTTAAAAAGAATGCTCAATATAAAGTAGAGCAGATATAATTATTTATTTAAAAAATTATAACATAAATATGTTATAAATCACTACAAAAATAGCCATTTTGTTTCAACACCACCGGAGGTGTTAAAGCAAAATGGTTATTTTTGAAGTGATTTTATAACATATTTATGTTATAATTTTTTTAAATAAATAATTATATATATATATATATATATATATATATATATATATATATCAAAAATATTAAAAAAAAAAAATCTTCAGACACACTGGGTTTTAGATTAATATTCTTTCGTTTTTATTATTATTATTTCATTGAGATTCCTCGACTAGTTTCGACCAAAATGGCCATCATCAGAAGAAGAAATATTTCTGCTTGCTGGTAGTAGGGAACTACAAAAGTGAATGTCTTGATGGAGAAAATGAACTTTTGTCTGTAGTTTTCATTTGTTTTTTTTAATTTTGTTATCTTTTTAACATGAATCTTTTAACATTCCTTGTGCTGGTCAAACAGTCTCTTTTAAGTTTTTATTTAAGATAAGAGCTGGATGGATCCATGCTGCTCTGAATTCCCCTGATCAGTTTGACAGTTTTATTGGTTCCTGGAGAGAAGATGTGCTATTTGGTTCTTAGGGAGTGAGTGAGTATGATATATTTAAGCGTCTGTATTGCTGTGGGTGTCTGTTATTATTTGGCTCATTAGGGAGTGAATGAGTATGATGTGTGTAAGTGTTTATGTTCGTGAGGGGGGTGTATAAGTGTGAGGCCTCAACACCTCCGTAAGCATGTCTGTCTTGTGGGGGTGAGAAATGTGGGTAGGTTTTGATTTGTAGGGTTATATATTAATACTATCTGTATTGTTAAATTTATGGTTAAGCCCGACTGGATAGTGTGTTTTTAAACGTTGTATCCACTCATTTTCATGGAACTCTAAAATCTTTCTAATGTTATCTGCTCTGAACTTTTCTATTCTCTCAATTATAGTGAATTTGGCATGAGTTTTGAAATCGTGTTTTTCTAGGCGGAAATGTTGTTCTACAGGTAATAATTTTTCATGGGGAGTCGACTTTATTCGATTACGATAATTATTAATTCTGTAGTGAAAGTGCCATTCAGGTTTTCCTACATATTGTTTCTATATATATATATATATATATATATATATATATATATATATATATATATATATGTGTGTGTGTGTGTGTGTGTGTGTGTATGTGTGTGTGTAAAGTATAAGAAATTAAAAGATTAGCCGATTCCGTTACCTTAGTGGAATAGGCTGAGCTGTTGAGTTTTTTTATACATAAAAGCTTTTCATATTAAATTTTTATCTTTCTATATATGTATTGACCACTTTTTAATATTACTGTTTCCTGGTTTAATTTAACTCTGGCCTTAACTTGTTTATATATATATATATATATATATATATATATATATATATATATATATATATATATATATATTCAGTTGTGTGTATGGATATGAGTTGATATATATCCAGTTGAATGGATATGAGTTTTTGACCTTAAGTTTCACTCTTTTGCGATCATCCGACAAACTGGACTATATATATATATATATATATATATATATATATATATGTCCTGTCTCGAGCAGGTTTGCCCAGAATGTTCACACTGCTCAGACAGCGCAGACTCATTTGGTTGTGCCATATCCATCGCATGCCAGACGGCCGAATCCCCAAAGACCTCTTATATGGAGAGCTAGCCGCTGGAAGGAGACCCGCATGGCTGCCACAACTGCGGTACTGCGATGTAGTGAGACACGACATGGAATTTGTGGACATCAGCACAGTCTGCTGGGAGAGCCTAGCAGCCATACGATCCGAATGGAGAGGAACCCTGACCAAACACCTCAAGTCAGGCAAGGAGATGCTGACACGAGTCGCCAGGGCTGCAACATCGGTCTCTAAAATCACAGACGACGATGCACCATCCAAGCAGTGAATTAGGATGCTACCCATGGTCAACCATGACCGACAGAAGCCTACAATATCTCTCTCTCTCTCACTCTCTCTCTCTCTCTCTATATATATATATATATAATTATTATTTATAAAAATATTATAACATAAGCATGTTATAAAATCACTACAAAAATAGCCATTTAGTTTCAACACACTTGGTGTCTTATCAAGTGATGATGTTGAAGATAAAATAAATGGTTTTAAAAGATTAGACTCTCGGGAAATCCGTCTGAGCTCTCTTGAGAAAAGGATGATTTTGAAACTGCTATTAACGTATTGCTCTTCAACTGAATTGAGCTCTCCGGGCCACTGGCGTATTCCGTACCGAAAATATTTAAATTTCCCTTTCTCTCTGTCGTACGACCATCGCCTCAGGATTGGTCTTGTTTCGATTCGCCTCAGGATTGGTAGCCAGACTGAAGAGCTGTGATATTCGAGTTGTAGATATATATATATATATATATATATATATATATATATATATGGGTACTACATCTTCATTCAAAAAGATTGAATAATAAACATTTACACTGATCCTTTCCAGTTCTCTAATCATTTTCTTTGATTTTAACATGCGAAACAGGACCTCAAGGACACATGATAACAGTGGATAAAGGCGTTGGTTGATCCAGTGATAGGACCCAGAGAGTGTGAGTTCAATACCCGGTCAAGGCAGTGGAGAACTGGAGAGGGGAATTAACAAGAGATAACTGATAACTGACATCCATTAAAACATGGCACGTGGAACGAAATAAAGGGTTCAGTTCGACATTCCACAACAACCTGAAGAAGGCCGGAGTGTACAACGGCCGAATCGTTGTAATAAATATGGCGACAAAGTCTTCAGGGGGTATCAGCAATATATATATATATATATATATGTGAAAAGTGAATATAAATATAAATAAATATATATATATATATGTATAATTATTTATATATTATTTATCAATATCAGAGATAGAGCTAATATATATATATATATATATATATAAAGAATATATCATATATATATATATATATATATATATATATATATATATATATATATTAAAAAATTAATTGATTTAAAATATGTTTTTTTTTCGCTACGCATTTTAATTTAACCATGTTTCAAAATGGAAGCTAAAACCTCCGAATTTAATTTTGTAATTAAAAGACAATATTTCATCCTCAAGCGAATTTTTGGAGTAACTTTTAAAATTACTTTTAAAATCATAATTTACGTTTTTATTGACATCCAGTTAAGGGGTGTCTGCGTGTTCATTATCGTATTTTGATGTATCTGTTATTAGTTACGTTTTTAGGGAAATTTTTTTCTGACATTGTTAAATGCATGTCGTCTGGATTTTTAAAAATTTTATTGTTACCGGATTTTATTTCTGTTCTTTCTTTCTTTCTTTCTTTTTTTATATATATATATATATATATATATATATATATATATATATATATATATATATATATATAGATAGATAGATAGATAGATACTTATATATATATATGTATAGATAGATAGATAAATACTTATATATATATATGTATATATATATATATATATGTATAGATAGATAGATAAATAGATAGATAGATAGATAGATAGATAGATAGAGAGATACTTATATATATGTATAGATAGATACTTATATATATATATATATATATATATATATATATATATATCATAATTGCGATAGATATACTAGAGACGTGTGTTAACTGTTGCTTAAAAGAAATAAAATTGTCATTTAACGCATACTGCGAATAAACAGTTATGACGGGCATAACAGTTCTGGACAATTTTATTCATAGTTGCGGGCAGAAAAGACAGTTCATGGCGTGAGCTTCACGTTGTGAATATCGAAAGGAAGCGGATGCTGAATTTCAACTATCTGTCTAGGCGTAGGCGACGGGAAATTGGAGCAGACATGCGAAGGCAGGCACACAGCGAAAGATTCTTACCTAACAGTAATAAAATTATCAACATAAGTAATCCGTTAGAAATAAAGAAAAAAGTGTTGAACTGCTATATAACATGATAACCCCTTATATGGATAGACGATCTCTCACAGTGACGAAGATAATTAATACGCAGAGGTGGGGTTATACAGCCGAAGACCTAGAATATCATGGGTAAAGCATTTTAGTTCTGATTACAGGGTGGGGTGACAAAACTTGCATAATTATGGTATTGAAATAAAACCCCTTATAGTGTATTAATTAGTTTATTTAAAGGAATACGAATGCTTCCAATATACAAATACTTCCAATATACAAATACAATATGAAAGAAACGTTTTATTCAATATGTCTCCTTTGTTTCCCAATTACTGCTTCCACGCGCACCCTGAAAATTCTACTCTTTGGACATACCAGACAACATCCTATCCCACTATTGTATCCAGAATAGAGTTAACGTTTGGATGAGAGGATCTATTAATAGCATGTTCTGAAAGCTACAAACAGCATAATCTATAGGGTGGGAGATCTGGGCTGGAAGCGGGCCTGAAGTTGATGGCCAAGAATCGGCAAAATTGGATTTGCAGAAATTCTGTACTTTCTTGGCTGTATGAGCAGGACCACCATCCTGGGTTCATACATAGTTTCCTTCTGGCTAGTTGGCTTTGAGTCACGGTCATACATTGTATCTCAGATTCTTAAAATAGGCAGCAGCATTAACTTTTTTACCAGGTTTGTAAAATTTGATAGGCATCTTTTTTCCCATCGGAGGCAACAATTCCGAAGACCATTACTTGAGATGGATGCTTCGTTCTGAGAGGGCCCTTGACATGAACTTTTGAGTGTGTAATGTATTTGTCATTTCTGTGATTCAGAACAGTGTCAACAGTAAAAATCTTTTCGTCTGAGAAGATCTTCACAGCGGACTTGTTTCTTTTCAGCTAAGTAAGACATTTTGGCATCTTTCCAATCTTCTGACCTTCATGGGTCTTACCAGCAAATGTCTTCGCGTTCTTGTGTAACATATTAGTTTTAAGTTATCTTTCACTGATGTTCTGATAGTCTTAGCATCCACTTAAATTTCATTTGCTAATTTTCTCATGAATTTCGTTGGGTCTTTTGAGATTTTGGATTTGAGATTGTTATTGAAATCCTTATTGCTCTTTTTGTTGATTCCACCACTTCCAGGCTTTCTCTGAATAATTTCCTTCATAGTCATTTTCTTCTTCACATTAAAAACTGTTCGTAGGGATACAACAACTTTGCTTGAAATCTTCTGTGGATGAACATGTCCGTTTATCATATCACACACACCCTTTGTCGTTTGCTTTCCCAAACGTTCATCTTTTACACAATTATCTGAAATAAATGTGGGTAATTATTATGGAAGGTCATGATAATAAAATGCTCCAGGTGTCAAAAAATTAGTCGAAATACTTCATGAAAAAAAACACGTAAAACTTTTAGTGCAAATTCTACTTCTCCGTCCTGTATACTAAGAAGAATGGGGACCACAAGGAAACTTCACGTAGCAAAATTCAAACCCAAAGGTTCAGAAGAGAGGCAAACTTTGTCTTCCCGAAACTAAGCAATCTATTAAGAGAGAAAAAAATTCTTAGAAATAAAGAAAATTAGTGCTGAACTGATATATTTAATAATATATATATATATATATATATATATATATATATATATATATATATATATATATATATCAGTGAATCCTGGAGCCTTTCTTCATAGATGAAGACGAGATCCAAAGTGACAGAGATGTGATTCTCTCGAAGAATACCATTTAAAGAACATGTGAATAATGAGGAAGTTTTCAGGGCAAATAATAACTACAAAGATAACGATACATACAGTAAAAAAACCACTGAAGTAATTTCTGTGACAAAATCAGGAGAAAGGGCTTGGATATTTTAAAGCTCATTTAAGAGACTGAAAGTAAGATAAACAATGAAAACTAGCGAGTAAACAATCGTGTTTGAGTGAATGGATAGCAAAACAAGGAGAAAGAGAAGTATTAAACCTTCTCAGATCAACAAAAGCAAAGAAGCTGTGGAGAGTCATAGTCGCCTATGCCCTGAAAAACCAATTTGTCATATAAAAAAGGATTCCGCTTTATTTGAGAAGTTGGATATTCCAACCAACTGAAAATAACAAAAAAATAGAATGGATTTAGATTGGGTTATTTCAGTCATCAACTATACGTTCATTTATACATAAGTAATATATATTAAATTAGTTTTTATTATACAGCAAGCCAATATAATTAACTTTAAATTACTTAATATTATTCTGTTGATTTCAAAACATGTTAATGTATTTTCGAAATAAAACATTTCATAAAAGAATAATTCTTTCTTGTAATACTTTCGTCTTGTATTTACACACTTTCATATATCCTGTAAAATTCAGTAAAAAGCTTCTGGCTTTCCATTCGAGTGCAAGACAACTCAACACCGCCGGCTCAACACCTCCGACTGAGCGCCGAGACTAAGGATCGAGGCAACTCAGTACCAGAATAACATGACATTTTTATAACCAAATAAAAGTAATTTAAGATAAATGACTTTTATTAGATTATAAAAAAGTAACTTAAAATAAATTACTTTTATTCCGTTATAAAATAGTTGTTTTTCTGGTGCTGAGTTGTCTCGGTTCTGAGTTGTCCCGGCGCTCAGTCGGCGGTGTTGAGTCGGCAGTGTTCAGCTGAGGGTTTCGATTTGTCCATTCCCATTCCAATCAACTTTTATCTTCAAAAATTTAAATATAACGCCAATCCTCTGCCTTCTTACTAGATTTTCTTTGTTTTTCTTGTCAATGTTGCTTTTCTTTTTCTCTTAGTCCTTCATACTCAATAACACCTTGCGTCTTAGTGACTTTTTTGCCTTAATCGGAGTGAGATGATTAACCAAAATTAGGTAAAATAAAAGAAAGACACTTAAGCTTTATTTGTGGCATAAGAGACTGAGGTAAATATAAACATTTTAAAAACTGTAAATTGCTTTCTCGGGTGGTTTGTAACACCCTATTTATCATCTCTCAGTTGCGTCTCTGTCTTTAGTCAGAATGTACCCAGGGGCGACTCCGTCAAAGGACTGAGAAAAATTATAGTGAGAGGTACCCAGGCTTGGGGAACAGCTGCCGGAGGGCCGTGCTTTCTCATTGCACCAGGAAGAGGGATCGGTGCTCGCCCCTAGGCCAGCGTAACCGAATGTTGCGTGGGCTCGGCCAGTTTTTGTTCCTAGCTCGGGTGTACGCGCTCGTGCTCTACACATAAAACTGACCTTGTGTCACAACCTGACCTCGTGTGTGTGTGGGGGGAGTAATACAAATTAATCTCTCGAGTAGTTTGTAACACCCTATTTATCATCTTTCATTTGAGTCTCTGTATATGGGCAAAATGGGCTCATTGGCGGCTCCAAGTGAGGACAATTATACTGAAAGGTGCCGGCCCTGGGGAACATCTACCTGAGGTTCCGCCCTCTCGTTGCACTAGAGAGGGGTATCTATGCACGAATGTTGCTGGAACCCAGGGAATTTTTGTTTCTTTGCCCGGGTTTACGTGCTCGAACTACCCACATTAAACCGACCTTGTGTCACGACCTAACCTCGTCGGGGGTTGAGTAAATACAAATATCAATATTTTAAAACAGAGAGAACATGTCATCTTTTGCTTGGAGTAATTAAAAAATATATATTCTGCAAAATAATATACGTAAAATGCTGTATATATTTCCATATACTAATATTCAGCTTGTTGCCTGCGATCATTGATATTGAAGAACATTTACAAGCGACGATACGAAAAGGTTTAAAGAGCACAGAATGTACTGCTTTTTTAATTGCTATAAAGTAATAGATTGATTGATAAGGAGTGCCTTATCTTTTGAAACGAGAATAAAAATAAATAAATAAAAAAAAACTTCTCCAGGTAAAACAAAAAGTTTAATTTATTTGGCAAGAATATGATTATTATTAACAAATCGTTAAAAATATTTTTTTTATTACTTTTTCAAAAACAAATATAGTTCTGGGAAAAAATCAATTTCGATAATGTCGAGATAATCTCTTTATTCCTAAATATTTTAATACGAATTGAGATTTTTTTTAGTGAGACGTTTAAATGAAACGGTAAGGTAATAAGACAGCTGATTTAGGAAAATGCACTTAAATATCCAAACACAAGACCGATTGATTAAAAATGGCATCAAACGAATCAATCCCTTAACCCTTTGAACGACTTCAGTTCGGATTTCCCAACCCGGGTCCCGTGTTGTCCCTCTCTGCTTCCCATGACGCTGGGCGGCAGACCAGCTGCCCTTGTATATGCACTCACACTGTGGCCGGTATACTAGTCGCTCAGGTTCAAAGGGTTAAGTCATAAAGAAGACATTACTTCATCAGATCTTATAGACTGGCGCTACGCAATCACAAAGTATGTTATCAAATAGCAAAAACAAGATTGCTTGAAGACTTCCAAAAGCAACAACAACTAAAATGGTTGCACATATAACTAGAAAAGAAAATAATGCTATAATCAAGACTATACAGATATTTCTTCTTCTAGGTGCCGTGTTCCTTCAGGATGTGGGCAATCATAGCTTTTTACATCATCCTATTCTTTGTAATTCTTAGGAGTACACCATGCCGTTTCCAAATGTCTGGCGGAGCGAATGGCGTCAAGGTGTTCTTTTTCATAGCGACGGTGCCCAACTGACTCTACTATACTGTGAGAGTGAGTTTTCCTAGTTGCTTTACCCTTGTAATCACCATTAAGCTCATCCAAATCTTTCACAATCATCTGCTTTGTCTTCAGATTAACACCCCAAACACCTTGAAATTTCGTATTGGAGCTGCTGGTGTGAATGCCAAGTAATACGGCATGCTGTTTCCAAATCTCTAGCGGAAAGAATTGCGTCTTTTTCACACAGGCGGTACCCAACTGACCCTAATATATTGTGCAGTCAACAAAATTGAAAAGAAACAGCACGCATGCGCAAAATTAAAAATATAAAATGGCGACAATTTACCCATCGTAACTTTTATAAATAAATTTGGAAAATATCGTTAAAACAAAGACTGTATCATGTAATGTCAAGCCTTCTATATAGCAGTGAATGCTGGGTAATGTCATCGCAAAATGAAGTGAAGACTTGAAAGAAGAAAAATATTGTTCTACGGAAAGATGCCAAGAATAACATTGATAACATGTGAGGAATCAAGATTCAAGTACAATAAGAGCCAAAATGGTAAATTGTATGTCGAATCTGAAAGGCACGGTTAAAATTTCTGGTACACATAATAAGGAAAGAGAGCTTAGAGGAATTGACACTCACAGTGTAAAAGGGGAACAGGAGAACATTGAGTAAGGAGTTCTTGCAAACGTATAACAGACTAGGGACTGGGAAGGGTAATAAAGACACAAACATTGTTTAGAGATATAAAAAATATAATTGTGGAGAGTTCTCAAAAGACACAGCTCATCAAAGAAGTCACATTAACTTTGTTAATTATGTATAGTCTTTTCACAATCACTTTTATATCAAATTTTCTTGTATAAGTATAAAAAAAGTAAAAAAAAATGAATTATTTATTTATAAACCCATTGACTTTGTTAATTGTGTATAGTCTCTTCACAATCACTTTTATAACAAATTTTCTTGTATAAGTAAAAAAAGTAAAAAAAATAAATCATTTAATTATGAAAAATATAAGCAAAAAATATATACATGTATACGTCGTTAATTTGTTTCTGTTGTAAGATATTAATTCATTTCAAAAGTAAATTATCCGAGTGATGCAGTTGAGTTCTTCCTGTTAATGTATTAAATATATATCTGTAAACACCCGCAGTGTCATTCCTTTTTTTATTTTTTGGTAAAATAAAAACTGAATACATTATGGAAATCTTTTGAAAAATAAATAAATATAATTGCTGAAAATCTTCCTCTTACCTAATATATAAATATCACAACCATTTTCTTCGTTTTCGATAATTAATTTTAGCAATGAACTTTCCATAAAGGCAGATTTAGAGACATAAAGTTCGTGGTATGACTGATAAACCCTTGGCAAAAAATGAGTTTCTGTTTGCACGAAAGATTCCAGTAGTAAATAAGGTTTATTTTGTCTCTAGTGACTTTGCTAAAAGAAATCTTTTCACAACGATCTAAAAGGTGATGTGTCATGTATCAACACTAGAATTGTCTATTTCGGGAAACGTGGAGATGGCTCTATTTAAGGCTTAGATTCCAAACGTGAAATCGAAGTGTGAGTCGTTTCGCCATTGTTAGTCATACGGAGCTGAGCGATCTCGTCGCAGAAGTTAAATAGTGTCTTATTGAGAGACAAGATGGATATCTTTGTATCCAAAATAGGAAGAAGGGAAACATTGTTGACAGCTAAATGGGTTTGTAAATAGACATAGATCACGTGGTATAGATGGAAATACGGAAGACGCCAAAAGGATAGTTGGAGTAAGAGCTGAGAAAACAAGTTTTCTTGCCGGCCACTCAAAATCTCGTTTATTCTTCTACGTCCACGCCATGTTTCATGCAAACGGATGCTGAAGGCTAAATGAAAAGGATTCATGAATTTACTTAAACGAGTATCCACGTCATTGTTGTTTTGTTTGGTGCCATTTCGCTTTTTGCGAAGAAAGACTGATTCAAAGGAGTATTATAATCATTCTGTTTTGATTACGGCTTTCTTAATGTTGCGTGAATTTCAAAAATGAAATTTTATTTTTTTAATATTTAACCAATGCCAGACAGAAGAGCCACTCCAGGTAGAGATTTACTAAATGATGTTGTTGAATGATCGTACAAAGAAATGAAGATTATGAGGTTATGTAGGAGAGAGAACAGTTAACCCTAGACTTGAAATAGTTAAAATTGTAGTGATCCTAGAAACATCCTCACGGGAGTCTGTTACACGGGTAGTAGTACTTAGCAAGAAGCTCTTTGAGTGGAACTTTCTTTTTCCTAAGGGAATACGAAGTGAATGGAATGGATTCGACCCATGTTGAGTTTTAGCTGTGAAGGTCAGGACTGGTGGAATGTAATTCGTCAAAACATTTGCCATGGATATATCTATAGAGCAGCAAGAGGCTTGCGACGGTTCTTCTGTGAAGAAAATGGTTGGAGAAAATGGTGGAAAATAGTCCATCACCCAAAAGAACTCGTAGAAAAAAAAAGTGGTTACATGTCGGCTCTAGCCCAGATATGGCAGCAATACTCCATTCTTCGTTTAACTTGGCTCATGTGAAGATGGAACCTAGGGTGGGGAGGCGTTAGATACTGAAGCAGTACCTGGAACCGACCATTCTTCTATAGCAATAGAACTTATATATGAGTTCCATTTGAGGACAGGATTCAGCTTGAGACCCGACAGGCATTCAATGAGTCTTAATGAGAGTTGACTCATTCATTGTGATAAGTGGAAGTTCAGGGTCTCTTCTGTTATGGTGGAACGTGACGAGTTCAGTTTTGGAGGTATTGGGTGTTACAAATCAGCCCATCCGCCATTTCACGAAAAGGTCTAAGCCAGAGGAGAGATTCAGCTGCCAAGTTCATGATCTCCAGATATTTGGAGTTGCACCTACAAACTGTTATATCAGCTACCCGGATATTGACTAAAACTCTGATTTTGTTCTTAGGCAGATAATTGATATAAGGTAGAACACGGGCAGGGTCGTAGAGAGAGCTTTGGGAAACATCGGCATTGATCTCGTGGGCCATTAACAAGAACCCGCATATGCCTAATCGTTAAAAAGAAGTTGATAATTGAGAACCCCCCCCCTGAAATAATGTTTTAACATACCAACGGACGATAGTGGGTGTGTCATCATTCCCATAAACACAGTAGCTATACGTTGTCTAGAGGTTGGGTTTCGTCTCCAGCTCTGCCGGTCAAACTCTCTGCCTTCGGGCCCTTCGACATAGACTCGTCTCGGGAAACAGCTACCCGACATCTTTTTATACCGGATCTACGGGGAATTATTGGCCGAGCCTATAGGCTTGGATATCTCACATTAAATTCGGCCTTGTGCCACATCTGACCGCGTGTGGCGGTTGGTAGATACCCTGCAGTTGGATATTCGTCTCCTGCTGTGCTGGTCAAACTCTCTGCCCGGAGGCAGAGAGGATCCCCAGATGCGGCTATGTCGAAGGGCTGTGTCTCGTCTCGAGAAACAACTACCCGACCCCGTTTTATATGGGGTCTACGGGGAATTTTTGACCAAACCTACAGGCTCGGATACCCCACATTAAATCCGGCCTTGTGCCACATCTGACCGCGTGGGGTGGTTGGTAAATATCCTATAGTTGGATATCCATTATGGAATCCACTTCGAGCAGTTGACTGCTTCTTCTCCGCGCCGCTGGCGAATCTTATATGTGTTGTTCTTGTTCTGAGTATTATCGTTCATTACAAACCTTCGTGCGCCTATTCTATTCAGTAACTTTCCCTAGGTTACAAAAGATACTATATCTGTATGGTTTGTGAAGGTCAGAACTCGTAGAACTAAGCAATGTATTTCGTCAAAATATTTGCCATTGATATATTTATAGAGTGGCGAGAAGATTGCGATGGTTCGTCACAAATTGTGAAAGGCTTTTGTTATATCTGAAGCGATCCTTACTTGGGATTAATTTATTTTCTAGTGTCTCACTGATTCTGTGAGTAATAACATTTAAGATATCAGCAGTGGACTTAATAACGCAAAATCCATACTGCTTATAGCTCAGGAGGTTATTCCTTTTGATTTGTCCAATAAACATTCTTCTTTTTTATAGCCCTGATGCTTTTGCTCATGAAACTAAGGAGGCTACTAAACCAATAGGGCGAGGGGAAGAACGCTCACCCGCATTCTTATTAAACAGCTCATGCATTTGACAAGTTCTTTGCACTTGAGAAACATCTCTCCTTTAGGTAGCGGTTAAATAGTTTTGCCAAGACTGGAGGCTGATGTCGAACCGCTAGGATCTTAGAGCGAAGGCTTTTGATAACCCTGGAAATTTTCCGTTCTTTGATAGGGATATTACAAAATGTGTGCTCCTTAAGAAGGGTGAAGGGTGGAAGTAGAGACAAAGTTTAGTTTCAAAGGGTCTTGCCTTGTCCGACACGATAGAATATCCTCAGGGCCATTTATGACAGTTGGTATTGACGTTTTATTTCTACTGAAATTTTTATTCGGGATTTCCCTGAACTCATAGAAACCAATTCTTTTGTTTTCAAGCTTAACTTTGACTGGCTCTGCATAGCTGCTCTTCGCATTTTCTAGTCCTTTCTTGCAACGAATGAGAGAAGTTTGGTATGTCACAAGATTCCCATTACACAGTTCTGTGTGGTAGAGATAGTAATAATTTTTACAGTGAGATATGGCTGTATTAGATTCTGGCGTGAGCCAAGATTGTCTATTTCTTTTCTGTTGGTATAATTTTTTGTAGGATAAAACTTTCTATGCTTAAAAAGATTGATTCAGAAATGACGGAGTCTGTTTTGGAAGCACTGTTTTTTTTAAAGAAAGCGTAAAGGGGAAATTCTTCAATATAAGATCTGAGGCTGTCCCAGTCAGCTTTAGCGTACCAAAAGCACGTCTTATGAAATGAGATATCAGGGATACTTTTAGTTTGGCATCAACATTGATCAACGAATGATCGGATGTTCCTAAGAGAAGTAACACTTCAGCGGAACATATTTCAGAGGAGGTCATGAGAATAACGTCAAGGTGGGTTGCGTGATCACACTTTGTGTTAGGAACACGATTGCTGTTATCAACAATCTGGGTTAGTTCGTAAGCGATGAAAAAGTCATGACAGTATCTGCCTTCTTCATCGGTTTTGTTCACTCCTTGAGTTGGATTTTTTAAATTCAATGTCAATCAGTGTCAATCGTTATCTACTGTCCAACTGATTGCTCTTTCTTCTTTCCCCTCATTGCTAATGTTTCTGTTCCTAATCCTTGTACACTCTGTAAACCTTTACGTTCTAATGTCTGTACTGCCTTGCTTGGGCTTTATGGAGATTAAAAAAAATGAATATACCTAACTGAAGGATGCTCAAAAAGTATAACATCAATCTTCTGGGCAAATTACAATTCCATCATCCTGTGGACGAAAGACATGCCATAAACGACGGCTTGAGGAAGCAAAATGAACAGGAAAGCGTAGTCTTTGTTTTGGGGGGTTTTTGCCACATGTGATACTTTCCTTAATATCGGCGCTAATTACCTAGCCATGACGATTTTGAGTATCTTGTTTTATTATTAGAGGCGAGTAGCCCAGACATATGGAAGCACGATGGAGTAATAAATAGTGCCTCAGATTGAGGAATCGGGGAGCTGTGTTCGAATTCCAGTACAGTTCATTACTTTCACTTGCATTCTAATACCCTTGCGAAAGGTATGAATCCATCTCTTTTCCTTGCATGTATGAGTAAATACCACGACAGACTAGATCATATAGCCTTGTTTGGTGACTAGTCTAGGAGAACGAAAAATTTGAGTTCAAACCAGCCTGTAACGGAATGGGCTCCGTCAAACTGCTTTGCACTGAGTACATCACGCTACCGCAGCTTCAGTACATTTGATGCCCCTCAGTTGCTAATGGGTTACGGGCATCGTGCAGATGAAGTTCTGGAACGTTGGATCGTAGATACCTCACACTAAAAAGCTCTCTCTACGATCCTGCCGGCGTTCAGCCTTATATCAATGATCTGCCTAAGAACCAACTCAGAGCTTTAGTCAATTTAGTGTAGCAGATGCTGAACATGGCATCTATTTTTGGTTTCTTGGAGTTTGTTTTGTATCTTCGATTAGATTTTGTTGTGAACCGCGTTAGAATTATATAGATATTGGAGAAGGTTGAGATGATAAAGAGACACAGACACGTGCACATGTTGTAAGTGCATACATTTTCCGGATTAAATTATCTGAAAGTAGTTTCAACTGCAACTGTATACTTCGTCATAGTACCGAGACGGCCCGCCGGAAACTACAATACAATAGTCTCGATATTATACACCTTTTGATGGTATAATCTCTTCTGTAGTTATTTTAGTTTTCTTTTTTTCTTATTAGAAATTATTGATACTAACCTCCAGGAGAGAGACTCATTACGCCGTCTCTGACTAACGTTTTCCGCTGATATGAAGTGGAAAGATTATATTGAATCAATTGCTAGGTTTGCTACTAGGAAAGTTGTTTAATTGTGTAGTGATTGACATTTTTTTTCTCGACAGAATCAATCAAACATATTTATAAGTCTAGAATTCGTCATTGATTTGAATATTGTTGCCACATCCGATCTGATGACTCTGCAATATATTTAGGGATACTTGATAAAATAAAAAGAAGAATATGCTATGTTATTTGTTCGGACCTGGCATCTCAGCCTCAATCATTTTCCCACTGCCGTAACGTAGGTCCCTGTGGCTTTTCTATAAATACTTTCATGGTAAATGTTTTGAAGAAATTTCCTCTATGGTACCTAGACATTCTGAATTTAAGTGTAGTACTAGATTGGCAGCTAGGTCTCATCATTTTACAGTTGAAATGGACAGATGTAACCATAAGTACTATGCTAAGAGTTTCTTCTATTGGACCCCTTGCTTGGGGAATTCTCGTCTAGTTTTTATTTGCTTCCCAGTCAACTTTGATCTTCAAAAATTTAAATGCAATGTCAATCGTTAACTTCTTTATGTTCATTGTCCTTCTCTCCTTACTAGTAGTTTTCCTCTTAGTCTCGAACCTTAAGTAACCTCTTGTGTCTTAGCGGCTTTATTACCTTGCTTTTGGGGGGAATACTCGTCATTTTTAGTTTCATTAAACTATTTAAATTGATGCAGTCTCCTATAGTATTATTAATGCATAAATTTTGAAGATGAGTATCTTCATCATTGTTACTTTTATCAAATGTTTTAATCCAATGGATTTGTAATATTTCTTTGGCGTCATATTTTATAACGAACTCCTTGAGGGTCGTCCACTCATTTTTTAATATACAGTGGCCGAAGAAAAGTTTTTAGACACCAGAAATAAACGAAATCGAATTTCAAAATTTAATTACCTAGTCCCAACTCAATATAAATAAACAATGTTTGGAACTGGTATGTTTGTTTGTTTCAGTGCTTGTATTCGATTTTTCATGGATTTGATCAAGTTATCAACAATCGTCTGAGCCATATTTTGCCATTCCTTTAGTAATGTTTCTTTAAGGGTTGCCACTGACGTGATTTTGGTTGCACACTCTCGACGTTTTCGCTCTCGGTGATCCCAAACGTGCTTTATTGGATTTATGTCAGGACTTTGGGCTACCCATGGCAGCGACTAGATTCCTTGCGATTCCTTCCAGGTCTTTACTACTTTACTCGTATTACATGGCGCTCCATCTTCTTGAAAAAGGTAGATATTCTTGTCAATCCGATTGGTTTCAAATAGTGGGAATAGTCCTTTTTGAGAGTATTTTGTACCATTCAACTGCTCGTCAACAAGAATCAGCTCAGATTTCCCTCCAAACCAGACAATGCCACACACCATTACTACACTCCCTCTATCTTTCTCGGCCGCCTGAAGAAATTCAGTGTTCCAAGTTTCATTCTGATTGCTCCAAACATAAACCTGTCTCGAATTCGAATATTGGCTGAATTTACTTTCATCTGACAAAATTACAGGCTGCCAAAATTTATAAGCTTTTCCCTCGAATTCTCTCGCCCAGTTCATGTACCTCTTCCTGTTAATCTCTAAAATCAAGGGATTCTTTCCTGAAATACTTCTTTGATAGCCTAGCTCTTTTAGAGTCTTTCTCATCACATATGGCGACATTTCCATGCTGTTGGTGACATCTTTGACGCTCTGACGACGGTTTCTGATAACTTCCCTATTCAGTGACCTTTTCGTTCGCTCACACACGATGCTTGGACTTCCTGAATGTTGTTCCACACGACAATGGCCTTCGATAAATTTCTTGGCAATATTATTAACCGTTTGATGATTAACCTGGCAAAACATATCCATTTCTCTATTTGAATTGCCACACTGATGTCATCCTATTATTTGCCCTTGTTGAAATTCACCAATTTCCTTACTTCCGCGAACATTCATTGCAAAATATAAGTCAACTATCGTTCATAGATGAGAGTAGCTTGATACTAACACGGTATTGTCTGAAAAAAAGAAGAGATGTTATTACACAAACCAAAATTGCTGTAATGAAGGATGGCTAAAAACTTATCAGAGTCCACTGTACATTGTCCTTCCCTTAACTTATATATTCCTATGGACTTCTAGCAATCGTCTTGATTTCAAGAGGAGACAATAGTCCTTTATTCGTATACGTGATCTGCTTTACTCAATTTCGTAGTCTTGACTACACTTACGGCTATTTTTAAGGAAATGTAATTTTGATTTTTAGTGGCGACATTGATTTCATCCCCGATTTTAGACTGCATTTAAAAAAATATTGCACGTAAAATAGCCCAACAGATTTTAACGAGAGAAACTACAGTAAAAGTTGTCTGTTGATATTTACATTAATCATTGCAACAGATGAAATGGGGGTGGGGGAGGCATGTCTCTTGTTACTCTATCGCTATATCCATGGCAAATGGTCTGGTGAGCTACATTCCTTAATTCCACCACGTCAGACCTTTACAATTAACACCTGCCATGTCGCTTACCCTAGGACGAATAATTCCCATTCCCTTCATATTATATTAGTAAAAAGGAATTCCCACTCGAACGGCTTCTTCCTAAGAGACCGCTGCTTTGTGGAACAAACTCCCAAGAAAATGCTTTTTCGATCACTATCATTTTAACCTCTTGACGTATAAGATTAACCGTTATCTTTCCCACACTCATAAATTGTTTTGCTTATATTTTACTTTTAGCGTTCATACAGTAATCCTCTACCTTGAGCGGCTCTTGGGCGTCGTATAAGGTGAACTTTAGTAAAAAAAAAATAATGCCGACGGTTAGTATGTACAGAAGGCTATCTTTGGGCGTCGGCGTTCGTGTGGTAGGAGACATTGCAACAAGGAAACGTTTGACTCTTTGACAAGGGTGATGTCGACGGATCGACAGCTGCCATTAAAAGCAAAGCTCTTTTCGGGATTGAAAGGAAACGATAGTTTAGCGTGTGAAAGAGAGAAAATAAGGACAAGAAAGGAAGGCAAGTGCCGTAGGTCTTTGTATTTCTGTAGCGAGTATGGACGGAGGAAGGAAGCGAATGTGATTGTGCAGTTAGACAACGAATATGCAAATAGCGTGTTTTTTTCTTGCTCGATAGTTGATAAGGACACAAGCCGAAGCTTGATGTTTGAAATCCATCATATCGTTCAAAGAATACCGTTTTCTTAAGGTTCCGGGACGAAGAAAAAAAAACACGAAACGATTTCACCTCTTATAAACCTCTTGTCGCTGTGAAGTCGGAGGAAAATTAAAATATCAGGTTATAAAGACAAATTGAAAAGATCTATCTTGCGCGAGATAAACGGAAAGAAGTTAAATACACATTAACGTCATTATAAAACTATATTTTTTTGGAATTATTTTTTTATGAAGCATTAAGGCTAGAATTTAATGGAGAACAGAACAGGAAATAAAGACGCTTCAAACTACTACAGATTTATTCTCGACCGAAACATCAGCTTCCGAAGTTGTGGAGAGCCATGTCCCTCCCCGTATTGAAAGGACACGGCTCATAAACCTTTAGTGAAAAATATGAGTTACAAACACATCCCGGTATCTACTGTATATTTTTCAATTTCCTATAATTTATTCTTGCGACCGAAAGTATGTCGACTCAGTGTGTTGTGATAAAAAATGAACAATAATAAGACCATTAATAAAATAATGAAAAAAACGCATCGACCTAAAATTTTCTGATAAAAAAAGATGGCGTAAACTTTGTAATAAAATACGATTAATAATGAAAGTATCGACCCAGAATATTGTGATAAAAAACCAACAAAAGCAAGTAAATCCAACAGGAGAATGAATACTTATAATGAACAGTGTGTGGGCTCAGAACGTTCTAGTAAATTGCAAAATTAATAAGACAGAATAAAATTAGTAATAAAACAATAGTAATAGTGAATAGCATATTCACCTTGAATATTGTGATGAAAAACAATAATGCAACGCAGCCAATCCTGTAAGAAAATCATATTACTTATAATGAGGAGTTTATTGACCTTGAGATATGTGATATAAACCTACAATAACAAAACTAATAATAAGATAAATAATAATTAAAATAAATATACAAAAGGATAATAAATAAAATAAAATAATAAATTATATATTAATAAGTAAAATACTTTACTAACAATAATAAATACATTGCTTTATCTGAAAGAATAAGTTTGATGCATTAAGTGCGTACGAAAATCCAAGCGACGATTTTTTAATAAATTTAACAATAATATTTTAATAAAAAAATAACACAATAATAATAACAATAATGACAACAAAAACAACAACAACATAATAATAATAATAATAATAATAATAATAATAATAATAATAATAATAATAATAGTGATAATAATGACCGAATGTTTTATCCTTGCTGCACAGGATCAGTGCTTGTTAACTAGAAATTATCAAGCACACATACTAAAATATTGTGTTAACCCAAAAGGCAGATTCTATGATAAATATCCAGAAACAATTTATCATGTTGTATCCGGTTGCAAGGTATGAATATAAAACCTGGCATGACAGAGTGAGCCAATATTTGAACTGGAAAATCTGCAATTTTTACGGAAAGGAAGCTGAAAGAAATTGGTATGAACACCACCCAGACCCGGTTACGGAGATAGGTTACGGAGATATGGGACTACACAATACACAGAGACAGAAGAATCAAAGCTAATCGCCCAGACATTGTTATTAGAGACCCTCAAATAAAGAGTGCCTCTTTATTGATATGGCAGTCCCTGCAGACTTTTAATGTGTCTGTGAAGATCTTCAAAAGTCTGTCAAAATACAAGGACCTTGAAATCGAAATCTCAAAAAAGTGGCACATGAGAACATCAATAATCTCTGTTGTAGTTGGAGGCCTCGGATTGAGTGGAAAAGATTCCAATAGACTCATTGAAGGGATTCCTGCAAGCCCATGCCTTAAAGAAAATACAAAATATTGGGCTTTATCTATGTAAAATATGCGTTTTTTTTTTTTTTAATTGCTCAGTAGAAAATGCCATGGTGCCATTTCTGAACTTAGGTCTCTAGTCAGGATCTGGAAAGAAATGAGTACACACCAGAAATAAAAGGAAATAAAACAACAACAATAATAATAATAATAATAATAATAATAATAATAATAATAATAAAAAAATAATAATAAATGCATTATTTTATATAAAGGATTAAAAAAGAAATAAGTTTGATGCATTAGATGTGCACAAAAATTACAAGAGATATTTTTTTTTAATTATTGATTTGAGAAAGAGAGGGCAGAAGAGGGAGAAAGAGGAGGGAAAGAGGGAGAGAAAGAGAGAGAGGAGAAGTGGACGAGAGAGTGTGAGAGGGAATGAGGGAAGAGAGAGAGAGAGAGCGGAAAGATGATTTTGAATGTCCTGCGTTCAATGTTCATTTATCTTGTATTGAGAAACAAACAAAAAAAAAATAAATGAATAAATAAAATGGCAGTGGATGTGATGTAAGTGCAACACTGCATATTCCTTTGCATGTTAGGCAAGAGAGCAGCAGAAGGGGGAAAAAAAAAAGATGATCGATGAATGCTCTGGAGGTATTTCGCCCGTAATCAGTACGTGTTGTGAATAGTTTCCGAAGTTTAAGAAAGAGGAAATAGCCGCGGAAGACAAACTACGCATCGTTAAAACGCACGTATCTGGAAGTGATGACATGTAAGATCTTTTAGAGCATAGCTCCAACCCCACACTCAACGACAGAATTGACCCAAGAAACTTGATGTCCTTCACTCAGATGTTATATTAATTTTGCGTAATGTTACTGGACGCAATAGTAATGGAAAAAAAAAACAAAAACTCTCATCCAAAGAATTAACGTGTATCCCCAACTTGTTTTGGAAATTTAATGTTGGCGAGTCGGTATGTGTCTATAGATCTTCTGCGAACGTGAATTCTTCTGGCGAAGCTGCAAGAGATTCTGTCTCTCTCTTTTGGATAGATGCTTATATATCAGCATTTGGTTCACGCGTGCGTAGTCTAGGCACATTATATATATATATATATATATATATATATATATATATATATATATATATATGAATATATATATATATATATATGAAAAATTTTGAAAAAACAAACAAAATCCTTAAATGTAGTTAAAATGTAGTTAAAATCCTTAAATGTAGTTAAAAGGATTTTTGTTTGTTTTTTCAAAATTTCTTCATTCTGTCAGATTTATATCCATTTACACTTGCTTATATATATATATATATATATATATATATATGTCGCAGATTGTCCAACACAGAGAAATTACCACACATATATTTAAAAAGCCGAAAAACTATGAGAAGATGTCGAATAAAAAGGTCTTACTTGTAAAGATCGTAAGAGGTACAAGCTGGTAATATATTTCAGGATCCATTTTAGCACGCGTAGGAACTGTGCCGGCCACCAGGGTCAGCCGAACTGCAGCTACTTATCACATCCAAATCGTGTGCTTAGCAGCAACTATTCTCAGCAAATGGCCGCCACCTGAACCTCAATGGACCCTTAAGGCATCAGTAAATTTGTCCTGTCAACAGAGAGATAATTTCCTTGTACATCCCAGAAGGTTATCGCCTTCGAAAGTTGAGTGGTACAATTTAAATGGAAAGATATTTGACAAGAGAGGAGAGTCGTAATGTCATAATGCACATCTTCGTGTTGCTTTGCCTAACAAAAAACTATTGCTTTTGATATCTTGAAGGCATTTGACAGGGTTCGGCATGCTGACCTTCTACACAAGTTGAAAGGTTATGGTATGTCTGGAGGAATTTTTGAACTGATTCCGTTTTACTTATGAAACCGGGAAATGAATGTTGTCTTGAATGGCCACTCTTCTAGATCTTTTTGCATAAATAGAGGTGTTCCCCAAGACTCTATCCTTGTACCTACTTTCTTAACTTAATTTTCATAAATAACCTTACTGATGTCAATAGTTCTCAACTCGGTATCTATACTGAAGACACAACGATTTACTCCTGTCTTATGTTTGTTCGGTTTTATGAAGTCAAATTGGCAGCTGATATAAAAGGTGACCTAAAGTCTGTTGGTAAATAGGGCAAGGAGAATCTTGGTTATTTTAACGCTTCAAAAACGAAACTACTCTTGCTTAATCATTAGAGAGAACCTATTTTACTTTCTATCAGCACGGCTGGTGCTAACCTCCAGGAGAATCACTGAATGTGCCTTCTCGGACTAACGTTTTCAGTTGACATTAAGTGAAATATATTGACTCAATTGCATATATTGAAAGAATATATTGAATGGATTGTTCTGTTGGCAGCTAACAATACTGGTTCACTATATTAAGTCAGACTATCTTACGTATTTATAAGTCTACCATTCGTCCTTGCTTTGAATATTGCAATCACATCTGGTCTGGTGCTTCTGCTATATATATATATCAAAAATTCCCAAGAGAAATCTCCAATGTTATTGGACCTGACCTGGATTCTCGGCTTCAGTCCCTTTCCCATAGACATAACGTAGCTTGCTTGTTTCTTTTCTATAAATACTTTCAAGGTAATTGTTTTGATGAACATTCCGCTATGGTACCTAGATTTTATGAATTTAAAAGCAGTACTAGATTGGTGGCTAGGTCTCATCATTTTACATTTGAAATGGCTAGATTTAACCTTAAGATCTATGCTAACAATTTTGTCTATCGCGCTTCTTGACTATGGAACTCACTTCCGGCTTCTTGCTTCCCAGTCAACTTTGGTCTTTAAGTTTAAATGCAATGTCAATCGTTATCTTCTGTCTTCTTCTAGTCTTTTTTTATTGTCCTCTTTCCTTAATAGTAGATTTTTCGCATATTCTCTAACACTCGGTAACCCTTTGAACTCTAGAGGCTTTATTGCCTTACTTGGAGTGAAATGATTTAAAAAATGTAGGTTTATCTTATGTTCAAAGAGTAAAATAGACAAACAGAAACGGAAATTATTTATGACTCAAACTAATATTATTAATTAAATGGAATAAAATGCTGGGAAATTTATTTTTTCTTAAACCTAATTTTGGTAAGATAGAAGAGGCACGGAGTAATGGATAGAGGCTCAGGCTGAGGAATCGGGGTGCCGAGTTCGAATTCCACTCGAATCCATTACATTCACTTATGTGCTAATACCCTTTGGAAAGGTATGAATCCTCTTCTTCTCCCCAGCTATGGGTAAATTGCAGGACAGACCGGATTCTATAGCCTTGGATGGCAACTGGTCTACCGCAGAAAAAATGGCAACCTACTGTGGGAAATAATCTGCCTCGTCAGTCATGTATCGAAAGATACATGATCGCCTAAGCATGTATCACGCATGGCTCATAAATGACTGAATTTTAGTGATAATTTAAGAAGTTCCTCTTATATTGAATTCACTCCCTTGTTATTTAAAAAAAAAAAAAAAACTAAAAATGCGATACTACCGCTAAAATGCAAGGGGTTACTGTGAGAATGAGGAGACAACAAAAAAAAAAACAAGATTCGAGAAGTTAGAGAATGACGATTAACGTTGCATATAAATTTTTGAAGATTTTAGGCGGCACGGAAGTAAGAAATCGGAAGATTAACAAAAAGCGGGAATATTGTTCACTGTCTGCTGCAAGCGGAAACAAACATTATTGATTCCTAATCTTAATTACAGACGGAACAAGACCAAAAACAAGAACTCAGATTAGATAGATGATGTTTTGTTATTGTAGCAAGCCGGTTCACCGTCATCACCAGTCTGATGATCGGGTGTCATTGTAGGGTTGCTTCTAAAATGGGCACCTAACCAGCTTCGTTCAGATGTTTTGGCTGTCTGCTAATATCGTGGCTGAACATTGGAGTCATATTATTTCATACGTAGCGTGTCTTGGGTAAGTAGATCTGATAGTCTATCATTCTCTCATTTCTTGCCATGAAATGCGGCATCCGAAATCCGGTTTTTATTTTATTTTATTTTATTTTATTTTTAAATTTATTTATTTATTTATTTTTTGTGGTAGGGCGAGGTATTTTTTTTTAAAAGAAAACTCAAACTAAACAGCATCATCCTTTGTCAAATTGAACACCGACCTCCAGTATTAAATACTCATCTATCTCTACCTTGGAGCGGATACATGAAAAAAAATGCAAAAAATAAGGTTAGAATTTTGGCCTGAGAATAAATTAAGTCCTAACTCCACTGACATAATATTTAGTGAAACATTTAAAGAAATTAGCTTCCCTTTAAAATGCCGCTGGCAAATAAACAACAATCGATCCTAGCAAGCAAAACCTTTATCGCTATCTGTGAAATATGACCACACAATGAATATCGAACGCAATCCAGGCAGTACAGCGTGTGAGGTTAGCTTCTTAAGCCCCTCTTTACGGCAAATCACCTATTATCTGTTGGTTAAGTTTATTTCATTAATGCTCAAGCTGGAAAAAGAGGCGTCACAGCACAAGTACTCGTTTTGTACATTTGCTTCCGACATTCCTGACAATCTGGGGGTGGGGGTTGTTCGGTCTGCTCCTTCAACAGTTTTAATTCTTTAACCATTATTACAGTTGGAAAAAGGCTTTATAACTTGAAAAGAATTCTTCCTCACTGTTGCATTCTGTATTTTTAGGAATTCTCACGAAATATTGACACTCGTGACTATATATCTATTTAAATCGTATAAATTCAATTTATTCTTTGAGGAATTAGAAAATATTCTTATGTAACATTTTTTTTTCATTCTACTAATAGAAACGGTGATATTTCTGTTTGAATTATTTTCCGTTTTTGCGATATTTTTGTACAAAATCAATAAAAATAAAGAAATTGAATATCTGATACACTGGCATTTTAAAGATCTACGGAAATCCAACTTATTAAAATTCAATTAAATCCTTCAGCACTTATTGCACTGAGAACTGCATTTCTAGATGGAAAGATTGCTTTTCGAAATATCAAGTAATTATCTAAAAATAAAGAAGTATTTGCTGTAACGCTTTTTAGCAAAACCAAAAAAAATGAAAATTTAAAAAAAAAAAAAAACACAAAAAAATGTTTCAAAGTTTGGGCCTCATTCTTTCTGACCCTGATTGGATCTGCAATGTTATTATTAAATATTAACATATAATAAAAGAATTTTTAAGAACATTACCCACCCTCATTTTGTTACATTTTTTGTTACTAAAAAGGTATCATACAGCAATCGCTATCACTTGACTTAAAATATTTTTGCTCTTCCTTGCCTTTAAAGAAGTGCCCTTTGCCGTGCTGATGTTGCTACATGCTTTACTTCTTGCCTATCTCACACTGCGAATTTTTTCTAAGCTCTATACTAAACATTAAATCTGTTACGAAATAAGAACTAAACAAAATGAACACAAAACGATCAGCTTTAAAAAAGGACTCGTAACTGAAAAAAGAATGTTACCAACAAATACTTTTTCACATCCAACCCAGTTCTGCGGAATCAGAATCAACGTTGAGTTTAAGCAAGCGAATGAGCCAATTGGAGTAAAGTGCCATGCAGATTTAAATTTTTCCCACTTGTGACGAATGCAGCTATCAATTTTTTTTTGCATACTAACATGCTACTTAACATTCGTGTCAGTCAGCTGTTGGCTCTCACACTGGCCAATGGAATCTTCCTGCCTATTCGTGGCAGCCAGCTATTGGCTCCCAATCTGGCCAGTAGAAAATGGCCGCAATGTTCATGAAAACTGCCGTAGAAGCATGAAAAAATCGATTATTTCCACTATCGATGGGAGTTGGAAAATGCAAAGTCGGTCTTGGATTTCCCGCTAAATTGGAGCATGTGCATGCAAATTTTGGTGCAAATTCGTCGAAAATTGCGGCCGTGCATTCGTTACACACACACACACACACACACACACACACACACACAGAGTTATAAATTTTTTGAAGGGCACACGAACTTTATGGACACCCTGTATGTAATACTAATCATAATAAGACCATTTTCCGCTGAATACAAAATTCTCATTATTACTATAAAAAATCTTCAAATCATTTGAGAACTTATCCTGCAGCGACAGATACTTGCAAATAAATCTCCTTAATAGAATAGGGAAATATCAACATCAGATGTTATCACTTCTTTAATCTGCCGTCTTTCCTTCAGGACGTTTGCGATCATGGCTCTCCACAATTTCCTGTCCTTTGTAGCGCTTAGCAAATTTTGTCATTTTATTAAACACTTTGACTTACATCTGTTTCCGGGGCATCAAATTTCAGTTTCGAGTCCTGCAAGCAGGTCGACATCATTTCGAAGAACGGCACATTAGATTCTTCCGTCACAGTCTTATTTTATTTGGCGCCTTGCTAGATTAAACGAGACATATTAAATGTCTCTCGTATACTACTTGTCTTACTAACAACTTTTTGTAAAGCGTGAAATTTGTTTCGGAGAAATCGGCTTTTGTCGTCTGACTTGACATGAAAGCCGCGCATTAAAATCGCGTATAACAGATTAAGAAGAAACTCCTCGTCTCGATTTACCGGTTTCACTCGGCAGCCGCGGGTGAAGAATTTTCTCGAAACTTCAAAGAGAATTTCGCTATGGCAACTGTTTCTTTAAAGGTCACAACCCCGGCAGGTCGGAAATATGATTTTAATTTGATTTTGAAAGGTAAGCTGGCGATTGAATTCCTGTCACGATTGCTAAATGCATCGGATTTATGTAAAGTTCTTTTGCTGAGAAATTGCACCAAACAGTTTTGCGAAGAGAACATTTGACTAGCAAGTGAGAAGGGCGTTTCTAACGGCCTAAGTTTATTCAGTTGCCGAATATCTTTGTCTTGTTTATGTCAAGTCACAGTTGCAGGTGTCACGAGTAAGGCTCCAGGTTTTGCCCCTTAGTGACTTGAGAGTCTGTTCACTAAGCCTGATAAATGCGATATGATTTTTTTTTATCTCGTTAAAAATATCATGCACTTTAAATCTGGGAAAAAAAATGAAGCAACCCGAACGACTGTAACATTCCTCGAGGCAGAAATGAATAGAATAGATTCTGTTAAATCCAAGGAATGGTTTTCCAAAGAAATACCAATTTTATTGCAGATTGTCAATGCAGAGTTGCGGATTTGTTTCATTTGCCAAATAAAAGCCTGGAAAAAAAAACGGCCTTCATACGATTCGTGTTGTATTCTGGTTTTCTTATTAGGATGCAATTGAATGGAACGGATAATTTTTTTTATCAGATAAAGATTACGTGACTGACCTAAATATAAAAGGCAGAGCATTCAGTACGTCACTGGAGTTGCTTCTTGCAGACCAAGAATAATTCCTGTGAATTTGTGCTACCAATTTCAATAGTTACTGTCTATTAAGAAATTCTAATTTTGGCTATTGTGCGCAAAGTTACTTGTTTTAATTTTGTGTGTTTTCTTGTTATTCGAAGCGATTTTAATTGTTTTATGTGAAATAATCACTGTATTGTAATGATTGTAAATCTATAAACAGTATATTTTAGATATCTTCAGTATCTGTCTATATTTATGAGATGAGGTATTACATTATTTATTCGTACTATTTTATTTATTACAACGTTTCGGCCTTTCATTATCCTGTCTATATTTTGAGATGAGGTATTATGTACATTATTTACATTAAATATATATATATATATATATATATATATATATATGTGTGTGTGTGTGTGTGTGTTTGTGTGTGTGTGTGTAAAAATATATACGATGTCATCATCCCAACCTTACCCTGACTTGACGTCTGTGAATATAACTGAGAAGTTGATACAGATTATTAACCCTTACGCCCCATTTCTTTAAACAATTGCTCTAGCCGTTACCATAGTAATTTTAATTTCAATAATGAATATGCTTATAAAACGCATAAATTTCAGGAATAAGTTATTCCCAAAAAATTTTCGCTTGAAGATGGAACAGAGCTTAGTACTTTAATTCAATTTAATTCAAATACTTATATTGAAGTTTTCGGCTCTTGTTTTGAAATATGAGAACTCTTA
>CAHIKZ030000639.1:0-82500 GCA_903632075.3 Acanthosepion pharaonis
TCTGGAAGATTGTCCCATTTTGTATCCCAGAAGACATCAATTTTTCCGTTCTCTGAAGCTGCCAAGATTGGGGAAGCAGGTATTTATTTGAACTTGCTTTTCTTGGTGAACTACTTTGTTGGCTCTTAGTAACTGCTCAATAGTTGGATGACACCTTAACATATTAAAATTCAAATCTGGTCATGTTTGTGTCACTAACTAATTTAGCTGACCAGCTGTTGTTCTTAAAGCATCCATTTAATTTCTGTTCAGTGAGAATGTTCTATAATTTTTTTTCTACTTGTAGAAATTGGAATTTCTTTTGTTTCCTCTGCATACTAATTTTGGTTAACTTGAATGGCATTGCTTTTATTTTGTGACATATTTAAACCAACATAGCAGAAATTTTCTATGGATCTCTTTCCAACTTTATATCTTCTGGCAATGGGATCAATGACACTCTCGTTAAAATCATTCAGTCAGTCAGTTATGTGCCATGCATGTGTAAGTGTAAGCATTCTGGTTTTTTCCAGGGTACCTGATTATTATTTTCACTACACTCCCCCCTGTCATATAAGTGACACTCATGGGCGAGCCTCTTTATTCTTAAGTTTCTCCAGAGCAGGGCGACTGTTGGAGGAGATTGTGTGTTATGTTCTGAGGTTTCTTCTGATCTGACAACCTCATGCACAGATTCTTCATCATCTGAAGAATGTTCTGAAGATTCTTCTTCTGAGGATTCTTCTGGTCTGACAACCTCACGCACAGAGTCTTCACCATCTGAAGAGGTGCTAGCCCTACCTCCAATGGTAATTATTTGTTCACTTTCTGAGCACTCATTGCAACTGCATTTATTAAACATAGGGTGACTGCTGTCACTTCCGGCTGGGATGACACAACAAATGATGCTCCCCTTAGACACACGATAGCAGAAGTCATTACTGAGATTGCGTCAAAGGCGACCCGTGCGTGGGGTAAATGGTGCGTTGGCGGATGTGAATTTAGCGTCTGGGTCAATGCGAGCTCCCCTTGCAACAGGAGTGTCTCTTAAGTGGGTGAAAACTGTCGTGAAGATGTGTTGGTTGTGTCGAGAAGGATACACAACATATCAACCTGTCAGAATTAGACACCGTTATCAGGGAAGTCACTGCGGCCCTTCACTGGAATGCAAAGGTATTGCATTTATTCACGGATTCGCATGCAGTATAAGTGGATAAAGACACTCTTACGGGGAAGGCTAGGATACGTACAAAGGCTGCGAGCGAGATGCTCATTCGAAAGCAGCTAAACACACTTTTTTCCAGGGTACCTGATTATTACTTTCACTACACTACATAAGTGACACTCATGGACGGGCCTCTTTATTCTTAAGCTTCTCCGGAGTGGGGCGACTCGGTCTAGGGCGGAAACCCAGCAGACAAAAGACCCCATGTTAGGCAGTAGTGGGAGCGTGCCTGTGAATTGTGGTCGTATGCCAGCCCGTTCAATATAACCGAACCTCAAACTTTTTTCCGGGGTACCTGATTATTACTTTCACTACAGCATGATACACGTTTAGGCGATCATGTATCTTTCAATACATGACTGACAAGGCAAACTTTTTCTCGCAGTAAGTTGCCATTTCTTTCAACAGTAGACCAGTTGCCATCAAAGGCTATAGAACCTAGTCTGTCATGCTATTTACCCATAAGGGAGAAGAAGAGGAGTCATACCTTTCCCAAGGGTATTAGCATGTAAGTGAATGTAATGGATTCGATTGGAATTTGAACTCATCTCTCCAATTCCTCAACCCAAATTGCTATCCATTACTCCACCATGCCTCCTTAAAATCATTAGAAATAAGAAATCATCCATGTCCATCATAAATATTACTTCTAATTGTTATACAACCTAAAGAGGGCTTTGTCCAACTCTGTCTGCTTATAACCCAATCTGCTCAGATCACCTTTTACATTGAAGTATCAATTTTTTTTTAGATGCATCATGAAGGCCATATACTGCTTTGTTTAACTTCCATATTACACCATCCTCTTTTATTTCTTTAAGTGGCATAATAAATATATCTCTATTGAGTTGTCTGCTCTGCAAAAATGCTGCTTTGATGCCAATTGTTTCACATTTCCATCCCTTACTTACCACTACTGCCATGCCTATCCTCAGTGTAAACTTACTAGCAGTTGGAGAATCTGATTGAACACTTTCTTCTTCTTTGAAACCTCTTGCAACCAATCTGTCTTTCACTTGTTTCTTTCCTCCACCTAAAGGCTTCTCTGTCACCACCCAGCGTGTTGACAGTGACTTCTGTCTCCTGTCCTGTACCTCTTTGTAGACATCAAAAACACTCCAATTTTCTAGTTCCTGTTTCTTTGCCTTGATGATTTCAGGCTTCCAGTGACTGCCAATTGACACAAAAATCGCATTTGCTTCATCCTGATCAAATTTTCTCATACATGTAGGCCCATCATCTTTTCTACTGTCATCAATTTTTTCTTTATCATTTTTCGTTATATATATATATATATGAAAATTTCTTGATTTAACCAGTAGAAGACAATATTTATGAATAAAAATGACAATATGGAAAACTGGTAATTGCTGACGCCTTTCATCCAATGTATTTTGCTTTGATAAAGTCCACATTGGACGAAACATGTCAGCAATTACCAGTTTTCCTATTATATATCATATTATATATATATATATATATATATATATATATATATATATATATATATATTCAATTTATTTAAATATATTCCCAGCATTCATTACATTCACATAATATTTGTTTCTTCCTGTGGATTTTCCTCCTCTACTTATCACTTTAGCATGAGTCCACTCCTCACTTTCTGGTAAACGATATTTGATTATTTTATCAACTCTATGAATTTTCTGTGATTTCATGTTTTCACTTTCATTTTGTATTTTGGCCCTTCTTGGTCCAGAAAATTACACTGTCTCTGATTATCCTCTTTGCCACAAAACTCTGGCATATATATTTCCAAACTTATTAGCTCATTGCCCTGATCTTTATCAGGGTGGTTGATATCTTTATCTTCACCATGAGTCCCATCAAATCCTTTTTTGTCAGTCCTTAATTCTGTCCCATTTGCCTTCAGTCAGTTATGTGCCATGCATGATACATGCTTAAGCAATCATATATCTTTCAATACATGACTGACGAGATTTTTTTCCCGCAGTAGGTTGCCATTTCTTTCAGCAGTAGACCAGTTGCCATCCAAGGCTATAGAACCCAGTCTATTTACCCATAGCTGGCGGGGAGAGAAGAGGAGGATTCATACCTTTCCCAAGGGTATTAGCACGTAAGTGAACGTAATGGATTCAACTTGAATTCAAACTCAGTTCTCCAATTCCTCAATCTGAGCCACTATCCATTACTCAACCATGCCTCCATTTGCCTTAATCATCCTATATGTTGCCTGATAAAAACAGCTTTCCCATCTCCGCCAATAAATTTACTTGGACCACGTCATCTGTTATTGTCATCTCTCTTGTAAAATACACAATCTCCTTTCAGCAAAATTTGCTCTCCTGATGTTCTGACATTGTAGCGCAATACTCTTTTGATTCTGTCTGATGATTCTTCTTGGTGCATGCAATGCATTCAAATTTTTAATAACTGTATCATTTATTTCTTCCTTTTCTCAGGCTTGGAGTTGATAATCCATAACTGATAGTAAATTAGAACATTGGAATGTCGAACTGAACACTTTATTTCACTCACTGGGATAGACTGTTCTAGTTCCACATGCCATGTCTAATGGATGTCAGTTATCTCCTGTTAATTCACCTCTCCAAGTTCTCCACCGTCTTAACCAGGTATTGAACTCACAAACTATTTGGGTCCTGTCTAGATATTTGCTATTTCTCTACTATTTACATTATTCGGACTATTGTCCCCATCTTGGTTGCCATATTTATTACAACATTTCGGCTGTTGTACGCTCCGGCCTTCTTCAGGTAGTTAGAATGTCGAACTGAACCCTCTATTTCACTCACTGGGCTAGACTGTTCTAGTTCCACGTGCCATCTCTAATGGAAGTCAGTTATCAGTTATCTCCTGTTAATTCACCTCTCCAAGTTCTCCACTGTCTTAACCAGGTATTGAACTCACAACTATTTGGGTCCTGTCACTGGATCAAACCAACATCATAAAGGACACATGGCATGGTGGATAAAGGCATTGGTTAGATCCAGTGACAGGACCCAAAGAGTGTGAGTTCAATACCTGGTTATGACAGTGTAGAACTTGGAGAGGTGAATTAACAGGAGATAACTAATAACTGACTTCCATTAGAGATGGCACGTGGAATTAAATTAGGACGGTTACCCAACACAAGCTGAGTTGGACTATATCCAAGGTGGTTTTGCATACAGTGTTTTGCATTGACTGCCCAGGCAAGAGCAATGTTTATTTCCATTTTGGCATCTTCCTCTGTCATTTTCTGTACACACACATCTACGACATAGTGATTTATCTCACATATACCATTTGACCATGGTGAGTATGCAAATCTCTACATTAAATTGTTCGGCCATCTCTCTATATTCTGCATTATCAAATTCACCATTTTTGTCAACTAGAAATTTCTTTGGAGGTCCAAAACCAGCAGCAATCCACTCAACTTCAATATTATTTATAATCATTTTAGGAGTTTCACCTCCTCTGTCTTTTTTACAAATACTTTCACGGTAACTGCTCCGATGAACTGCTTTTGCTGGTTCCCATACTTCATGAATTTGTAGTGGACCATGGCTGTTGAGTAGACGTAGAAGAAACACATGTGGGGTTCAGATTTTCCTGCTAGCTGGTCCAACTACATGAAAAAGTTGGACTTTAATTAAGTCCAAAGAATGCAAAGAAAAACAAACAAAACACAAGACCGATAATATATGTATACAAATATATATATTAATAACAAGTTACATGGAAACAGTTACAAGGGACAAAGTGTGTGTGTGAATATTATATATGTGTGTGTGTGTGAGTATTGTGCTTAGCGTGTTCCCAGCACTTGGGAAACGCTATCTCTCTATGAGCGTTCACATGCTCGAGGTAATAAGGCTGAAAGCCTGAGGAAAAAGAGAGATTTACCTCCAGGTGTTGATTCAAAAGGCCTGAGGAAAAAAGAGAAAGAGGCGAAGGGTTGGCGACTATTTATAGCCAGGGAAAAGAGACCCCTGGTGAAAGGGTTAACGAACTAAAGGTGGAGTTAACTCCGACAAATTTAAGCGTTCAACTAGGCTGGCATCTCACTCTCACCCTTTCTCTGTCAAAACTGTTAAATGTAGCCATCTCTTCTACTTCAATAGCTTCGTGTCTCACACTTCTCACCTGTGGAACTCGCTCCCCTTTTCCTGTTTCCCTGATAGCTATAATCTCCAACTATTGTAATGTAATGTCAATGGACATCTCCAGATGCCACAATCTATCCGCTATCCTTCTCTTCATCCTTTCCTCTATCACTCCAATTTGCTCTCGCTCTAACTCTCTGTAACTCTTTGCATGCTAGTGGCTTCCCACCTTGCTTGGGGTGAAAAGCTTAAAAAAAATCACTTTACTTTTACTGAATTTAGTGAAGAGATCAATAGAATATAAAAAGTAAACATCTTTATATTGCTTTAGATCCATTGCTACCACTTCATTAAATTGCCTAGCCAAGAGATACTCTTCGTCATGCTGGAGTCTTCTTGAATCTCTTACAACTTTCATACTTCTTGCTAAAATCTTCAATTAGCTTTTCACATCCTTCATCAAGTGCATCAGGATTTTTTATTATAGCTTTTAGATTTTTAACTGAAGTATGTGCAAACTGGTGACATAGTTTATGAATCATAATTTTTTCCTTGCATGATTTCTGTTTGGCCACCATGTACACTTTTTCAATTTTTAATTCACATTCTTTCAGTGGAATATAGTAGTGTCCAAAGGATGTTGCATCCAATTCAAGAAATCTTCCATTAAATTCCAATGTGTCATTCTCCATGTTTAATTTGAATCTCATCCTTTTTATGTCTAGTTTGCTTAACAGTAGGGGAATATTGCTGTCCACTACTTCTGTCCCTAGAGTTATTTTTGACTGCCGATAATACAAAGAATCTTCATTCCTTCTTCAGACTGTATTTTGCCTCCTGCACCAAGCTCGAATGTTGTTTCACCTGGTGGAAGTCTAACTTCTTTTCTTTCACTTGCTAATAATGAAACCAAATACATCTCCTTCCATTCACACCTAACAACTGTTTCACTGCAAGCACAATCCAGAACAGCAGCATTGATTGTCTCACTCATGAGGACTTGTTTATCCTCATGTGAGTAAGCACCTACTTAATAAGCTTCACTATCTTCAGTGTCTTCCTGCACTTTTGATCTTTAAAAAGCACTTGCTTCTTGTTTTCTTTTTCTATATAGACAATCCTTTTTTTAAATGCATAATTGACTCACACACCAAGCATTACCAGATAATTACCAGATTCGTCACATGGATTTCTATAAATGTAGACTGTACTTACTCTTCCCAAGTGTGCTCTTCTTGCTGATGTTCTACCTCTTTGAAAACCTGTACTCCTAAATTGTGCTTCATCCAGTTTTGACATCAGTCTCCCACCATATCCTGATCATACACCACTATGACTGTAGCCTTTGAATCTTGTTCTTCAGTTATGTTGAAGCTTGAATAAGCATGGAATAATAATAATACAACACAAAATGTACGTAACAAAATGTATTGAAACAATGAAAAAAGGTACACAATATTTACAGGTAGTTTTGGTATATTCTTGGGAAGACTGTTCCTGCAGAATGGGTTGACTAAGTCGCAGTCGGGCAGAGTCTCTGGATTCGATCTCTTAATCTTCCGTCGTCTTCCGGTACCAACCCATATTTATATGGTCAGTACTCCACTTATGTAAATTAGGTGTATCATACACAACAAGTTATTATTTTTACTTTCAGAAATATGTTTCCTCTGAATTTGCTGTGTACGCAGGTCTTTCTTTGATAGATATCTTATCTGATCTCTTTCTATATGATATTCTTTGTGTTGAAACTTGGATAAGCATGGAATAATAATAATACAACACAAAATGTACGTTAGCAAAATGTATTGAAACAAGGAAAGGGTACACAATATTTACAGTTAGTTTTGGTATATTCTTGGGAAGACTGTTCCTGTATAATGGGTTGACTAAATCGAAGTCGGGCAGAGTCTCTGGATTGGATCTTCTTCTAACTACTATCTTACTCCCTGGTCTTCCGATACCAACCCATATTTATATGGTCGGTACTCCACTTATGTAAATTAGGTGTATCGTACACAACACTTTGGTTCCCAAAGAATTTTCTAAGGGCATTTTTTATTTGTTCATACATATCCTCTTTTTTCATATATTCAACCTTTGTAAGAACAATTTGTTTGTCTTTTTATCCAATCCAGTGCCATCAATAAGTTGCATAGGCAGCACTAACCCAGGTAAAATGATGCTTTGCTTTTTTGAGCTCTTTGACATTCTTCTAAGAATTAAGAAACTGATCCATGGTATCCAACTCTTTCTTCAAAAGATTTTTATATGAACACCATGTTTCACATATAACACTCAGATCATCTTTCTTAAATGACTTATCTAGGATAGTAAAAATCTGCTCAACAGAATTCTCATCTTCCGTCTTGATTTCTTCATTTTACATGGCCAATTTTACTTTCACATTGACATTGACATCTTTTTCAGTTAGTAATATGTTGTAGATTGCAAATCTCTGTTGCCTCTTTTCTGTCTTAGTGAATTGAGTCCATAATTTGACATCGTAAGATTTTGTTTCAGTTTTCCATGTTTGTGGGGTCAAAAATTTATTTTCCTTGGTTTCATCAGTCATTTTTTTAACTATGCTCTGCTAACATGTTTAATAACCCATGGTTCAGACTGACAAGGATTCTCCATGCATATGATAGTTTCGATATTTACCCAAAACCTCCCCACAAGGCAGGATGTGGCCCAAGGCCGTTTTTAACATGGAGCAATTCTGAGCCTGTAAGTTTGAGAAAAAATTCCCCGTAGACCCCATAATAATGGAGTCTGGTTTGTCTACCTCCCTAGACAAGACTCTGCCCTTCAGCATAGCCTCATCTGAGTTCCTCTCTGCCTCCAGGCAGAGAAGTTGACAAGCAACACACCAGCAACCCAAGAGGGTTGTGGTAGGTTCTGCCTCAAGGAGAAATGGGAACAGTTTATATGGAGCTGAGAGGTTGAGTCCATTAAGAACAGTGGTGGAGATAAACATGCTGCTGCTGCTGGCAAGAACCTACCAAGTTATAAGGGAAGAACTACAGCAACAGAACAATAACAGATATGACAGAAATGTATTAGAGCAACTAATTTCATATAAAAACTTTGATAGTATTTTATCCTTTTTTTAATCCATTTGTTGATAGGTGAAATGTTGCATCTCCATCATGGTCTGTATATTTCAGCATTTTTTTCAAGTGTTCCCCAAGTGTTTTTTTTTGTTTGCAGGTGTTCCCCAGGATTCTATCCTTGAACCTGCATTGTTTCTGGTTTGCATAAATGACCTTCCTGATGTCATCGGTTTTCAGCTAGGTGTCTGTGCTGATTACAAATCTATTTACTCCTGTCTTAGTGGTGGGTTTGGTTTGTCAGTTCAGTGAGGTCTGATTAGCAGCTGATCTCAGGAATGAGTTGCAATCTGTTGTTGAATGGAGCAGGGAGTGGCTTGTTAGTTTAAGCACCTCAAGTATGAAGCTGCTCTCTTTTAGTCATCAGAGAGAACACTTTTTATCTTCCATCATTATGGATGATGCTAACCTCCAGGACTGTGACACATTGCACCTTCTCAGACTAACATATTCATCTGACGTGAAGTGGAAAGAGTATATTGAATCAATTGCTAAGTCTACAGATAAGAAAGTTGGTTCACTATGTCATGCTAGACAATTTTTTTCAACAGAATCTATCTTACATATTTATACGACTACCATTCATCCTTGCTTTGAATACTACTGCCACATCTGGTCTGGTGTTTCTGCTATATATTTAGAGATCTTTAATAAAATCCCAAAAAGAATCTGCAATGTTATTGTTCCTGACCTGGCATCTTGGCATCAGTCCCTTTCCCATCCCTGTAAAGTTACTTCCCTGTGCCTTTTCTATAAATACTTTCATGGTAATTGTTCTGATGAACTTTCTACTATGGTACCCAGACTCTATGAATTAAAGTGCAGTACTAGATTGGCTTCAAGATCTAATCATTTTCCAATTAAAATGTCTAGATGTAATTGTAAGTTCTATGCAAACAGTTTCTTCTCTCACACTTCTCACTTGTGGAATGCTCTTCTGGTTTCTTGCTTCCCAGTCTATTTTCATCTTCAAGAATTTAAATCCGATATCAATCATTATCTTCTGTCTTAATTCTTGTTCTTTCATTGTCCTCTCTCCTTAAAATGACTTTTTCTCATATTCTCTAACCTCTAACTTCTATTGGCTTTATTGTCATGCTTGGGATGAAATAATTAAAAAAAAGTACCATTAATTTCTGATAGACATTAATTTTCACTATTTACATTATTCGGACTGTTGTCCTCATCTTTGTCACCATATTTGTTACAACATTTCGGTCGTTGTACGCTCCGACCTTCTTCAGGTGTTGGAATGTCAAACTGAACCCTTTATTTCACTCACTGGGGTAGACTGTTCTAGTTCCACGTGCTATGGATGTCAGTTATCTCCTGTTAATTTACCTCTTCAAGTTTTCCACTGCCTTAACTGGGTATTGAACTCACACTCTTTGGGTCCTGTCACTGGATCTAAACAACGCCTTTATCCACTGTACCATGTGTCCTTTAGGACGTTGGTTAGATCCAGTGACAGGACCCAAATAGTTGTGAGTTCAATACCTAATTAAGTGGAAGAACAGAGAGGTGAATTAACAGGAGATAACTGATAACTGACATCCATTAGACATGGCACTGGAACTAGAACAGAACAGTCTAGCTAGCAAAAAAAGGGGTTCAGTTGACATTCAACCACCTGAAGGCCAGCTACAACGGCAAAAATGTTTAATAAATATGGTGACTAAGATGAGGACAATAGTCCGATTAATGTAAAGTGTGTACATAATATGTCATCTCAGAAATATAGACAGATATTAATTTTTTTTGTTTTTTGGTTTGACAGTGAGAGGAAGGGTAGTAGCCATATTTGAATTTTGTTAGGTCTGCCAGCCATAGAATTAAAAACAATGGTTCATTAGTGGTAGTCATAGTAGTGGTGTAAAGGAAGTAAGAGGATAAAAAGTTTAGGTGTGTCTGTGAAAAAGAAAGTGTCAAATAATAGCAGTAGAGATGAAGAGAGTGTTGCTCACCTACTGGCCTAACCAAAGTAGTTAGGAAGTATTAATATCTGTATTTTATTTTTTGTGTGTGTGTTGAATATTATGAGAAAGTGATTCAATGTTCCATTTTTCATGGTAGTTACTATGTCATATATATTATTATGAAGTGTGGTTTCTTTCGTATTTTATCAATCCAGCAGTAGTTTATCTCGCAAAGCAAGAGCTGTTCTTCCCTCGTTAAATAAGAGTTTAGCAGACTATTATTTTATTAGAGGAAGTGTATCTCTACTCAGACTTCCTGAGGTTGACCTTTGAGGTCAGATGGAAGACAAAATAAGGAAGTCAATTTTGATTGGCTGAGCCACCATGGGAATGATAGAGATATAGAAAGGTTTTTCACTAAGTCAAGTCTTAACCGTCAAACAATGACATGTCTGGAATGGCTCTCCAGTGGATAGATAGTACATGTCGACATGAATGTTAATAAAATGGTTAAGTTAAAATACCCTGTGTTGAAGTTCTTTTATCTCTGGACCCAAAACAACTGCCACAAGAAGAATTCAACTTTATTATCAAATTGATACCATTGTTGTATAGCCCCTTTGGGCTGGGGGTAGTCTTGGGGAAACGGTCTTGATTCACTCATATGTTGCTTTCTTCTTTTTGTCATCTTCTGGTCAAGTGATCGCTAGTTTTTGGTTCCGAGGTAAAATGAGAACTTCAACAAAAGGGATTTTGACTTACTACTTTATTAAACACTTCGACATGTACATTTTTAACTAGCCAGTGCAGTCACCATCCCACCCCACTAGGGAGCAAGCCTCAAGACATGATTTTAACACATTTTGACATGTAAATCTTAACTCCCTGAAAACATTTTCTAACTCTAACATTCCACATTCAGCTTATCCAATCAAAATCGACATCCCTATTTTGTCTACCATCTAACCTTAAGGTCAGCCTCAGAGGGTCTAAGCCAAATACAAAAAAGAATCATTTATGAATTTCATTTCAACTATTTACTCTAAAATACCCTCTCTAATTTTGTGTATGCATGGCATGCTCCTTACAATTTTTTTTCCATTGGACCTTGGTCACATGACTACACGCACATGCACATAAACAAATCCTAAAAAAGAATGAACATAAACAACAAAATTCTGACCAGTTTTTCATGTTTTACAAACATTTTTTTCTTTTAACAAAAGACAGAATACGGGACAATCCTTTCCCCTTCTTGGTCACTAGCTTCTGTGAACCAAGGTCAATGCCTCAGATGCCAGTCTTGATACAAGTCACTCCAACACTGAACTTTAACCTCTCCAATAAAACCTCCACCCAGGTCAGCAGGTACTACCTGTGCAATCCAATATTTCTGGTGAGAACAAAATTCCTTGCCTCTTCACTTGAGTCTTCACACAATGTATACATAATTAATTGCAAAACAAATACATCCAAAAAACACACAATACATGCCAAAAGACCCCACCATAGCGTCAAACAATTCCATAACTGAGCCACGTCCTTGCCACCTAATTTTTACATGTTAAATATGCTGTGATCTACACTCCTTTTCCACTCACAGTGACACAGCACAAATGGTTCATTATCACCCTATTTATTCAAACAATCAATTAATTGCTTTTTTACTTGCATTTTACCATGTTCACTTGAAGAGATCTTCACAATTTTTTTCCACCATTAATTTCCTGTAGTTACTGTTATTGCTCATCTGACTCTGTGTGTCCAAAACTCAGCTCACACAATAGTCAGAAAAACTTTCAATTCATTAACAGTCCATAGAAATCACAATTGGAATGACTCATTACAAAAAGCCATCAGTCTTTCTTTTCCCAAAACTATTTTCTATTGTGTTATGTAAGCAAATTCAGGCCTCCATGTGGCCAAAAGGCTGTTAGACATACAAAATTTCGATGCACCAAAAAACACTAAATATGCCAATCAAAATCAAACAATTTCTGCACATGGTCTAAACTTTTGTAAAAAACAAAACAAACAAAATGAGTTTCATACTAAAATGTTTCATGAAAATTGACAGTGTATGCATGAGTGTGGATGTTCATTGTCCTTTCCTTCTTTCTTTTCCCTACTTGTCCTTTTTTTCTGTTGTCTGTCCCTCAAAAAAATGCCATCAATATTTCTTTTTCCTCATTTCTTTCATCATTACTTCCTATTTTGGTCTGTTGAAGATGTGTGCATGTAGAAAAAAGCACTTACAGATTGTTCAATATGTCTAGACTACTATTTTTTCTTATTCCCTTTTTTTTTTTTTTTTTTGAGTTCTCCATTGAAAATCTTTTCCGAACTTTTCCATGTTGTGCTGCAACTATGGTTCTCTTGCACCCTACTTGTTAGAAGGAGCTGGTCACTGCACACCAAATTGAAACTATGTTGGATAGTCCCTTCGTGCTGGGGGTAGTTTTGGGGTGACAGTCTTGATTCATTCATATGCTACTTTCTTCTTTCTGTCATCTTCTGGTTGGGTGATCGCTAGTTTTTGGTTTGGAGGTAAAATGAGAACTTCAACAAAAGGGATTTTGACTTACTACTTTATTAAACATGTTGAAATATACATTTTTAACTAACCATGGGGTCACTATTCCACCCCACTGGAGAGCAAGCCTCAAGACACAATTTTAACATGTCCACATTGTTTGACATGTAAATCTTAACTCCCTGAAAACATTTTCTAACACTAACATTCCCACATTTGGCTCAGCCAATCAAAATCAACATCCTTATTTTGTCTACCATCTAACATTCAGTTCAGCCTCAGAGGGTTTGAGCCAAATACACTGCTACTAAAAAATAATAGTCTGAAACTATTATTTAACATCATCACCCAAGACCTCCCCAGAATGAGGTGGCTATACAACACCCTTACTGCTTGAGCATTTATATAGTCTATGCCTTATCAATGCTAATTAGTTAGTCATTAACATGTTACTACATATAGATTTCTTTTAAATATTGGGATTACCACTTACAGAATATAAAGTTGTGTACTGGTGTAGTGTACGTATGTGCGTGTTTACATATAAACAATTAAAGAAGCAACAAAAACTAGGATTGTTTATTTTATATATATATATATATATATATATATATATAAAGGAAATAATGTTCTCAAAGTTTCTTGGGTATGTCTGCTTTCTTTTTCTGGTCCAGAAGTTAGAGTAAGTAAGGATAATCATTGTTATAATAGTTGAGCTCAAGTCAGCCTTGCACTGAGTTGGAATGGACAAACGAAGGTTGTACTTGTTTCATCGGTGGAGATTTAAACATGGTTATAACGCTCAAGCTCAGGTCAGCTTTGCATTGAGTAGGAACGACCATATTAAAGTTTGTGCTTATTTCATTGGCGGAGTTTCAGCAAAACACATGTGAACAGTATATATTGGAAAGTGGAAAGAGTTTAATCATCCATCAACTGAGGAAATCCCAGTGGAGACATCTTTTACCACATGTTGCTACATCATAGAGCAAGGAAGAGAGGAAGGAAATGTTTGTCTTTTTATAGAACTTATCACAGTCCCACCTGACTTTTAACTTCTAACCAATATACTCTTCAATTTGGGAACTTTGGTGTCGTTTCACTAGATCAGTTATGACTGAATAAGGAGTTCGATCCTGACTGGGTGCCCCATACTTTTGGACTTGTGTCACATCTCAGCTATGCTTAGAAAATTACCGATAGACACTTTGATTTAAACAGTGTGTGTCGCATTGTGAAATCTTTCTGGCATGTTTGTAATATTTTCTGTTACTGGGTAGAAAATAAAGGTCGAGCATGTTTTAATATGGTATGTATGTAATTGTGTTGGGAATAAGGTTTATTTCCTATAAAGCTATGGTTATCTCAAATATAAAAAACCAAACAGGATTACACAATGCCGCCAAGTGTAACATTATTTTTCTGGTATATTTAAAAGGTTACTTCTCTTTGCCAACCACATTTTCTTTTCATGACCTCAGCTTATGTTTTACAAAGCTTTTACAACAATTTTCTCAGCCATCTAGTTGACATATGCCTTAGGTGATTGGCAGTTTTCACAATAATCTGACTAAACACAGGTGTTTGTTTAAACATTAGTGTCTTGTTTCAAACACATCAAGCCATCACCTCTTTTTTATCCTCAACGTCCAAAGCTACAAGTTTAACTTTGTAAAATTGTACTTGATGTTATTTTTAGATAATCATTTTCTCTTCATTCCTGGCACTTGTGTAACCTTCTTTGACAAAGAATGTAAGGTAAATGTAAAATGAGGGATCAGTAAGTCTGTGGCCTGATATGAAGGTATTGATGAACAGTAATAATGGCACAAGTGAAAAATAGGAAAAAATGGCACAAATGAAAAACAGACTCTTTAAACAGCTTAAAATTAAACACAAGTAGCTGTTTAATTTTAATCTATTTAAAGTTAAATTTCTAATTAGAGGACAGTTGTTGTCTGTTTATTAACTTCTGGTTCAGTTGTCCAGGAATCATCAGGTACACATCATTGATAAACTACATCCAGCAACAAGGCCTCTGATCAGGAGATTTTGAGGAGTGTGGAACCACCTCTTAATTTCTGTTGTTCCTAGGTGCACCCTTACCCAGGGTGGTAGCACCTGTTAGCGTCCCAGCTATGGGCAAATAGTGAACCCCCAAATAAAATACTATTAAAGCAAAAAAATAGATTTTATAAAAAAAAAATACCAGCAATACATTTTTTTTAAGTATTACCAGCAATACATTTTGGGAAAAAAATATTACCAGCAATATATTTTTTTAAAAATGGAAAATTTGCCATAATTGTGATAAAATACACTTCACAATATGTTGCCGGTTGAGAACAAATAACATATAGAAATAAAAAAACAGAAACATACTTCCTTGGATCTATATACAAAAAAGAACTCAGGGAAACTTTTAAAACCAACCACTGTGACAGAAGTTGGGAACAGACATCCTAAAATTGAATGGGGAGTATTACTTAATCGTAACAGACTATTTCTCCCGTTACTTGGAAATAGTGCAGTTAAGTCCACTAACAAGTAAAACAGTAACTGGAAAATTACTAAATATATTCACTAGATGGAGAATACCTGACAAAATTGTAAGCGACTATGGAAGACAATTCACAAACATATATTTCAAAGAATAAAATATTTCAAAGAATTCACTAAACAATACAGATTCACACACACCACAGTAAGTCTTCATTTCTCACAAGCAAATGGAGTTGCTGAAAGCACAGTAAAAATTGTGAAAAAAAATATTTACATCCAGACATATTCCTCGTATTAATGACATACCATAGTACATCTATAACTGCTACAGGAGTCCTATAGCCTTAGGTGGTGAACAGTTTAGGAGAAGGACAATCCTGAATTCAAAACTGGCAGACATTTGTTTGGGGATATCTTGCACCATTTCTCTGTATTTGGCTCTTTCAAAAAGTGTGGTTAATTCTGCACAAGCCTTCACCACTATAATCAAATAATATGTGTGGGTTGTCTGACTGTTGGTTCTAAGAACTGAGCTGCTTGACCCCTCATATGTTGATAATGTCAGGAGAGTCCCGGGTATATATATATATATATATATATATATATATATACACACACACACACACACACACACACACACACATATATATATATATATATATATATATATATATATACACACACACACACAACACATAACATTATTAGCTACTTCATGTTTTATTGATGTCTAACAAAAAGTACTTACCTGTGCAGTTAGGATGAAAGCTTGTTTGTTCTCTACAAATATTTGTAGGAAATGTCCTGAATTTCAAGATATCAAATTAATTGCCTTGTTGCAAGTTTAAAGCTTTAAAACAGGTCATGAAAACTAAGTTGTCTGATGAAGAGAATAAAGAGATGAAGAGTTTAATGATGTCAATGCTTGCAAAATGTAAAACAATACTGGAAATTGTGAAAATGATTGACAGATACCAGTAAACTGTGGAGATGTTTGCTGAAAATCCTGGGTGACACTGATGAGGACAAGTTATGGACTTTAACTTGCTGATCTGTGTCTCCTATCAAGAGAAAAGTTACAAAAAATACACCTGAAATTTTTAAACACTGTGGCAGCAAAGAAATATCAAAAAGCACAAGATATCAAATCTTAATATCTGTCTATATCTCTGAGATGAGGTATTATGATTACTTACCTTATTCAGAGTCATTGGATAAAGACATTGGTTAGATCCATTGATTATACCCAAAGAGTTGTGAGTTCAATACTAGGCCACAGCAGTGATGAACCAAAACTTGGAGAGTTGAGTTAAAGGAAAATAACTGAGACATCCGGAAGAGGCATGGCATGTAGGCCATAGCATACAATGGCCAAAATGTTGTGAATATGGCACTGAAGATGAGGACATCAGTCTGAATAATGTAAATAATGTAAGTAATCAAATCTTAAATCAAGTGACAAAACATGTGAGACTGATCACAAGGCCTCCTTTTCTATCCATCAAATGAAATGCGAAACAGAATACATGAAGACTAAATTTTCAACTTTTCTTTTCACCCATATTTGATGGGTCAAACAGATGGATCAAAGACTAGGTGGCTTCTTTCAGAAACTGGCCTCACAAATTGAAATGTCAACAAAGCCAAGGTAGTATGATATTTGGGGGTGAAAATATATGGTGAAGTCATGGAACCCTGGTGAGTTTCACATGGTATTAAAGTGACAGCTCAGACATATATTGGCTTTTATATTTTTGAAGGCACACATGGAGCTATATTTCAAGAAGACAAATACTTTCAGAAAGAAAGTCATTTTTATACAAAATAATACTCCATCACATTCAGTAAAGAAACTAATGAATATCTCAAGAAATTATACTTAAAATATGTTTACAATAAAATATGTTTAAGAAAGTGTGAGCAAGTATCAAAATATTTCAGTGTTTTTCCGGACATCATCAGAGTAACAACAATTACTAATATGCATTTTAAACTTACTTTCATTATTAATATTGTCTGTGCATGTGTGTGTTGGGTTGGTTGGTTTTATAACCTTGCTGGGTTATCTAATGTCAAAATCAAACTTTTAAAGAATTATATTTGAATTTATAAGCGTTTACTCCGTTCAGAAATAGGTAACTATTGGTTGTTTATATTTGAGTCTATAAACATTTACCTGGTAAGTGGCTCCTTTTGGGTGGGTTGTACTCCTCTTCAGTGAGTGGAATTGGTGTATTATAGACCCCCTCCCCTAACAGTGTGTGTGTGTGCATAAGAAGATGCTACACCAAGAAGCCTTTCCCCTAAGAAAGATTGAGATTTGGTCAGATTTTGTCAAGTGAGCCAAGCCGAGAACTTTTCAACACCTCTATTTTTTTATGTATATATATATATATATATATATATATATATATGTATATGATAAAATATAGTTTTAAGTTATGCTATATTTATAGATTAAAGTGCTCAATATCAGGGAAAGAGTGTATGTAAATATAAAAGTGGACATTGAAGTCAATACCTAGATGTCACATGGTGACTTCAGTGACCGCTTATATATATATGCAATGCAATCCATTTCCTGGATCCTTGTACAACTTTTGTTCAATGAGTTGCTTTTGATGAAGCACTTTAGTTTAAACCTAATAGGTCCTTTTTAAGGTATTTCTATTGCAGTGTCAGGGCCGCATAAGATTTTGAATTCAGAATTGTCCTTCTCCTAGACTGATTGACAACCATGGCTAGAGAGCCCAGTCTACCCTGCTATTTAACCCATAGCTGGGAGGAGAAGAAACAGATTCATAACTTTGCCAAGACAATTTGCATGTAAATGTAAAAAACTTGATTATGTCATTTTTTATTCTAAGCCTCCATCCATTACACCATGAAAAACATCCCTTATATGACAAGGTGCACCAGGTATTAGAGAAAACCTTTTTAGCAGACCATGAGTGAAAGTTGTCATTTAAGTAAATGTCATAGAAGGTCCTAGCCATGAAGATTAGACCTGGCAAAACCAAGGAATATAGTTTGTCCAAAGCACTTTCCATGGAAGTAGCGATAGAACAGTTAGAGACTTGCCACATCCCGCCTGTGAGAGAGAAGTTGGAGAGTGGAAAATAATTCCTCTCCATCAAGGATTCGGAGACACTTTTGAACTCTATCAAGACTGGAAAGTGAGGACCGGGCAGCTCCCACCCAAATATGGCAACAGTACTCCATTTTCGGCCTGATTTGGCCCATATAAAGTTAGAGGATAGCATGAAGAGTCAGCAACTTACTGGAGCGGTACAGAAAGCCAATCATTTTACCTACATCTTTAGCAACAGATCATATATAAGAGTTCCGCTTGAGGTCAGGTATATGCTACATTCTTCCTAAAAGCAGATCTTATGATTCATGCTACACTAATTTCCATCACTTGACAGATGTGAATTCTCCAAACACCCAAAACTGAACTAAAATTCTGTCAACTGCGCAAGGCTCTGCAAATATCTTCCATTTTTACTCACATACTCAAAGAAAAAAATAAGCAATACAATCCAAAATTTCTACTCAATAGCACCCACTCCTGTCTAAAGAAACAAAATAAAAAAACTGGAGATGATTTGAGCATAAGAAAGGACATAAAAGCCCATCAAAGAGACTTTTTTAGCAGTTGCACACCATCTTGACCTGGGTTCACAGACTTCATCATAAAGCAACCTCCCATCTCCAAGAAACATCAGATTCAGCAGCTTGCCAAAGGTTGTCACCTCAGTAAGTCACAACTCATCCTCTGTAAACTTCACCAGATGCCTTTTACAACTCTGCTTATCTCTTTTTTTATATGAGAGACATCTATGCTGATTTATCAGCTGTTGTTACGTTAATACAATTGTTTATTTTGTTTAAATTTTCATTTTTTTCTTTGTTCTGCCACCATATGTTTATCATAACAAACACATACACACACACACATATATATAAACTGTTATTGAATATGATTTTTAAATTGCACTCTGAAACACTTTCCACCGACAATGGATCAATATTAATAGTTTACAAATTTCTTTTCTCTTTTTAGTCATCATGGATGAATTACATTGGTTCTGGAATAAGTTGAAAACTGTGAGTCCAAAATCCTTTGATTTTATATATCCAATTCCTGTAATTATGTCTCCTAAATTTGTTTCCAGCTGAACTTGTCAAAATTAGACAAAGAGTTAATGTAAAGATACAGTATAAATATCACCTGATTTATTGACAGCTTAGGTGACCAAGTTGAGTGTTATTGTGCTTTCCCTATAAAGTAATGACATTTTACTAATTGCTTGTGATAACATCTTTGTTACCAGTTCACAAAATTTAATATTTAAATTAAAAATATTGTTCGTTAAAGATTTGTCTTCATCCCCTTCTTAGTGAGTCAAGAGACCTGAAAATTAGTATACTGATTAATCTTTCTTCATGTAAGTTCCATGGAAAATTTCATATATTATCTCTCATTTTGATGCACCTGTAACGAGCTTTCATGTAGAACTCTGCAAATTAAGATTGCATCTTATTAATTAATCAATGTATCATCGTCCTGGAAGTGCCTGCCTTTCAAATATAACTTCATAGAGAAGAGGAGGTGAGAATTGGTGCGAGGTAAGAAGAATAGGAAAGATGAGCCACAGGAGTATACATTCATTTGTGTGACATGGGAATTTCGTACCAGTCTTGTAAAATCAAAATAAGCATATTGCATCTACCTGCAATTTTAATAGCAATGAGGCATCACTTTGTCCAGAAAATCCATAAGCATCAGATTGTTTTTGTCTCAGAAGACTGGGCATCATTTCAACAGCAGAAATCTGGACACATGCCTTTGGGGACAGTTGGAAATTGCTGGATTTCCATTGTTTGTTCCTTGGTCTCTGAGATAGTGATGAACTGAAATTCCATTCTTTGTAATTAGTTAAGCAAAGATATTCTCTTGATTTTCCCAACACACAGCTAAATGTTTACAGGAGTAACTGATTCTTGCTTCCTGCTGGAAAAGTAAACCCATCCTGCTGCCATGTTCCACATTTACAACTGTTCTTGGATAATTTTTAGACAGACCTCAGATTAATTTTGACCCTGTCTCCAAATATTTATACAGCAATCTCCTAATATTGGAATGTTAACTTAGACATAACAGTATTATTGGTACAGCTAATAATGCCCACTACACTCACCACATCTGGTAAAAATGACAAATAATAAATTAATTCCTTGATGTGGGTTCTTAGGCAAAATAATTTGTGAGAAAGTGCTTTCTCACAAAAAAGAAAACTCTGCTAAAATCAATTTAAAACATGGTTTCTTTACATAAAGACATATTTGCCAATGGTCTTATAGGAAGTAGGTTAGCAGAATTCATTCAAGTGGTTAACTGACCTTGTACTTTCTAGAACAAAAAAGGCTCGCAGAGAAGATTAGTTAATGGTTAAATCAAACCGTTATGGTGGAGTAATGTATAGTGGCATAGATTGAGGAATTGGAGAGCCAAGTTCAAATTCCAGTCAAATCCATTACATTCACTTACATGCTAATACTCTTGGGAAAGGTATGAATCCTCTTCTCCCCCAGCTATGGGTAAATAGCAGGACAAACCGGGTTCTATAGCCTTGGATGGCAACTGGTATACTGCAGAAAGAAATGGCTATCTACTGTAGGAAAAAATTTGCCTTGTCAGTCATGTATCGAAAGATACATGATCGCCTAAGCGTGTATCACGCATGGCACATAACTGAATGACTAATATCATTAGTGTCAATCTGTCATGCTGAGTTCTGTAGTTACAGATACATAGTGCCCTTTGCTAAAGTTGCCAGAGAGAAGAAACTGAGGAGTCTTGCTAATACTAGCACAGAGGAGAAACATGCATGGAATATGACTGGAAGAGAGACAAAGGAAAAGAAGATTGTAGTAGTAGCCTTAAATGGACAGTATCATCAGATTGCTATCCTAAATTTTGTAAAGTAAAAGAACAAGCAATCAGACATACATGACTGCTGTCTTAACATAATCATAGTAGTGGATGCATGACTCAAATTTCAGACGACTGCATATCAATGTCATGCATTAGACCTAAGGAAAGGAAGACATGAGTTGAAACATCTACGTAACCAACAGGTCAAATAAATTGTGCTTTGTGAAAATCTTCTGCATTTAATATTTCTAAGATCAAACGTAACTGGAAAGCAAGAGGCTGGAAGAGAGTTCCACAAGGGAGAACTGCAAGAGAAAAAACTGTTAGAATAGAACTTATGGTTACATTTAGCCATTTCAACTCTAAAATGAAGAGACCTAGCTGCCAATCTAGTACTGCACTTGAATTTTTAAAGTTAAAGTACTAAAGAGGAAACCTAATCAGAACAAGATAATCAGAAGATATTTATAGAAAAGGTAGAGAAAAGCTACATTATGTCAATGGGAAAGTGACTGAAGCCGAGATGACAGGTCAAGACCAATAACATTGCAAATTCTCCTTTGGATTTTATCAAGAATCTCTAAATACATAGGTAAAATGCCAAACAAGATATGGCAGAAATATTCAATGCATGAACGAAGGATAGGCATAAAGGTATAAGATAAATTCTGGTAAGAAAAATTGTGTATCACAACACACTAAACCAACAGTTGATTCAATATAATCTTTCCACTTCATGTCAGTGGAAAATATTGTAAATAAATATACATTATAATATAGTTATTGATATCTGTTTGTTAATTTCAGATATATAAAGATTTTGTCGTGAGTTTTTTAAAAAAGATATAATATCAAAAGAGAAACACAATATTGTAAAGTTGTTCGGTGATGGGAATACAATGTTGGAAATTGTGGAAAATTTAAACATAGATGAAAAAGCAATAAAAAAAATGACAACATTTTTCTCAGCATCAGAATAAAAACAAAAAATGAGATTTGAAAAAATTAAAGGCTAATATGAAAAAAATTGAACAAACCAACAAGAAAATATTTCCAAAAGTTGGTGTTGCAAATGTAAACAGAAAAGATGCAGATTTAAGAAAATTGACTAAAATTAGGAAAGTAGATAAAACTACTGCCTTTAAGTAAACATTACAAAGTGAAACATATAAGTTGAGTTAAGAAGTACAATAAAAAAAGTGACTTATTAATTTTTAGTAATGAACTAGCAGTAGAGCCCGGCATTGCCCGGGGATATAACAGTAAGAGATAGATCAAGTATCCACCATCATAAAGACTGAAAAATAAAATTGACAAAGATTATTGTTTAAGGTTGACGGACACGCATGTCTTAATTAGTTTTTTTTTTTTTTTTTTATGAATTGGTCAAACCCAAACTCAAACAAAAACATTGTTTTCAATTGTTATGAGTCTCCCGATTGAATAGAATAATTTTATAAACAATTGTCTTGTAAATGGAATTTTTAAAGCATTCTGAATGTAAAAATAAAGAAAAAAGTGTGCAAGACAATAAGAAACACTACATGCCAAAAAAAAAAAAATGAAGTTTTGTTGAAATCGGTTGAAAAATGTAAGTAGCCTTTCTGTAATCTTTTAGTTTTACAATTTATGATTTTTACTTATTGAATACAGTAAAAAAATTGCATATTTTGCTTGTGGTGATTCATAATTAGAATTTTGATTTGAATATATTTTCCACTCGTTGTTTCTAATACAAAAAATATTAATTTTATTTGGGGTTTTATTAATTATGATCTAACAAATCTTATTCATTTAGTAGCCTTTCTGTAATAATAATCTTTTACAATTTATGATTTTTACTTATTGAATACAGTAAAAAATTGGACACCGTGTGTATTTAAAGTAGTTTCCGTTCGGTTATTATTTTTAGTTAGGACTTGTGTATGTTTAGATTTCATTATCTTTCCCTAAAGATAAAAGAATTTATCCGATGTTTGTATTTGTACAATCAGTAGAGATCGTTAGATTATTGTTTAAGGTTGACGGACACGCATGTCTTAATTAGTTTTTTTTTTTTTTTTTTACGAATTGGTCAAACCCAAACTCTAACAAAAAACATTGTTTTCAATCGTTATGAGTCTCCCAATTGAATAGAATTTTATTATAAATAATTGTCTTGTAAATGGAATTTTTAAAGCATTCTGAATGTTAAAATAAAGAAAAAAAATGCAAGAGAATAAGAATTATTACCTGCCAAAAAAAAAAAAAAAAAAAAAAAGTGAAGTTTTGTTTTATTGGCTGAAAAATATAGGAAATCCGCTCCCATATTTAAAGGAACCCACACACACAAACAACCCGATGTGAGTTGTACCCTTCCATTTTCACAATGTCCCTTAATCGTGTTTTCAAATTGATTTTGTGCAAAAACAATTATATTTTTCCCATTTTTGGTGCTGTTAGAACCACCACAAGGTAATTTTATGTAGCCCTGTGAAGTTTTATTGAAATTGGTTGAAAAATGTAGGAAATCCGATCCAATATATAAACGTTACAGACACACACATACAATCTGCGTTTTATAATAAGTAAGATGTAGAGCTACATTGGATGAACCTGATAGTTGGGTTAGAGAATGAGTCCTTCAAACAGAAAACAATAGGGGAGAGGTTGGGTAATTTTTTGGACTAGTATTGTAGTCAGTAAAATTATAAAGTTTTTTCAAATTTGATGATAGTGCCAAGATAAATGCAGATGAATTATTCTTAGACAATATGTTTTTTGAGTAGTACAGTTCACAATCAAGAAACTTTAAGCTGAAGCATATTATCAAACATTACAATTTTCCTTTACATCCTGCAAAGTTGACTATTGCCCACCTTGCCAAAAAAAGGTTTCAATGAGACCAAATTCATGGAATTGTACCCTAGCCACTCCTGATATTATTCCAATAGAAAACTTGTTGTTCATTCTTAAAAAGATGGATATGAGAATGGAAAAATATTCAAGTAACGAAAAATATGGGAAGCAATAAAAACTGCTGCATGTAATTCAAAAGTTGAAATAGCAGAAAAGTTAGCAAAATATATTGAAGACTAATACAGATTATTGGACATCAAGGAGCCCATATTAACATGTAAAATAATAAAATAATAATTTGGATATATCAGATTCCGTTCTATGTTAATGAAATATTTCTTTGGACTATATCTTTTGGATTTGTTTATAAACATTTATTTTGTACTTTGCATAATAAATCCTAACAAGTTAGTTAATGAATAGTTTTTTTTAATTTTTTTATTAAGGATAGATATTCTAAGCTGAAATCCAGACAGTATTCTTCTATTTGCTGTGTCTGTTTGGGACACTGATGATCATGGCTCTTCACAATTTCTTATCCTTTGTAGCTCTTAATAAATTTTGTCTTTTTGTTACCTCTCTTAAACCTTACTCTGACATCCATTTAATTAAGCTCGCTAGGTAAGTTATGTACTGTTTTCCTCCATCCCTTTTGTCTAAAATCTGTCCTGTGAGTATCAAATTTTTCAACCCTCTGTCTTCAAATTTCAACTATCTCTTCCTGGCATTAAGTAGAAGTGTCCTTTTTGTTTCAATTTTCTCTAAAACGTCATCATTACTCATATGTTTGGTCCATGGTATTCTCAGCATCCTTCTGTAGAACCACATTTCTGTTGCTTCAAGTTTCTTCTTCATCTGTGAGGAGAATGTCCAGTATTTACTGTGATATAGGAGGACTGATATTATATAACAGTTCTGTACTCTTTGCTTCTAACAAAATTTTCCTATTTCTTAATACTTTGCTTAGCTTTTGGAAGGCATCTTTTGCTATCTGAACACACCTTCAGATTTCAATGTCCCACTTTCTGTCCTCTGTTAAAACACTTCCCAGATATTTAAATTTTTGTACTTGCATTATTTTGGTATCTCCAATTTGTAATTTGCATGTTGGGCTTGTTCCTTTTGCTAACAATCATGCATTCTGTTTTCTTACAATTGATGTTTAATTCTTTAGTATCTAATTTGCATGTAATTTGCATGTTTCCATATGAATATATTCTGAAAAGTTTACCAACATCATGTGGTTAATACCAATTTTATTATGAAAACATTGACTTGCATAACAAAATCCGATATAATATAGCACAGAGTTAAATTGGTAAAAATAAAGATAAGAAGATTGTGTTGCTCCAATCTTATAAGTAGTAAGAGTTTTCCTGCTTTGCAAATTAAGATTTAAAAACTTTATTTTTTTAAAATCCTACATGGGAATACTCAACTATAAGGCCAGTATGTACTACCCTGAACCCCACCACCCAACTGGGGAGGCTCAAGACTTATTGGGGACCCAGGAAATGCTTTGTCACCTTCCCTGTCTTATCAACATTTGTTTCTTTCTACCTATGTCTATATTTGCTGCAATTTAAATGAAGCACAAATGAATGATGAAAATCTTTTGCAAATTTTGACGTCATTCTGGGGTCTTTTTTTTTTTAATCCAAATCTGTGAATTTGTTTTGTTCATGCTAAGTCTCAAAGAAGTACTATATAAATTTCACTACTATCTATAATGTGGAATATTAAAATTCTTCAACTTTTTAACTAGAGAAATCTGATGTTAAAAATTGCTGCAAAACATTATTGATTTATTTAAGACTAGCAGTAGAGCCCGGCATTGCCCAGGGATGTAACAGTAAGAGATAGATCAAGTATCGACCATCATAAAGACTGAAAAATAAAATTGACAAAGATTATTGTTTAAGGTTGACAGACACGCATGCCTTAATTAGTTTTATTTTTTTTATTTTTTTTACGAATTGGTCAAACCCAAACTCAAACAAAAACAATTTTTAAAGCATTCTGAATGTAAAAATAAAGAAAAAAGTGTGCAAGACAATAAGAAACATGACCTGCCAAAAAAAAGTGAAGTTTTATTGAAATCAGTTGAAAAATGTAGGAAATCCGATCACATATATAAATGAACACACACACACACACACACCAAAAAAAAACAACCTAGGTTTTATAATAATAAGTATAACTCGATATGTGTTGTCCCCCTTTCATTCGTGATGCCTCTTAATCGTGTTTTCAAATTGATTTTGTGCAAAAACAATTGTGTTTTTCCAATTTTTGGTACTGTCAGAACCACTGCAAGGTAATTTTACGTAGTCCTGTGAAGTTTTGTTGAAATCGGTTGAAAAATGTAAGAAATCCGATCCAATATATAAATGTACAGACACACACAATCTGCGTTTTATAATAAGTATGATGGAATGATCTATTATGACATGTCTCTAATTTGTATTTAGATACATTGTTTATTTTCAATTTTTCTAGTTGAATTGTTCACCTATATTACATATGATCCATTATTGCACATAATTAGATTACAATAAAATTTGCATTTTATATGAATACTACCTTATGAAAATTGAGATATAGTAAAGTGGGGGACCTGTAACATAGTGGTGGGGGTGGGGTGGGTACAAGACTCTTGCACCAGCCTTGATGAACTATCTCAACCAACAAGCATTACACTAACTTTCATTACAGGATTGATTACACTTAATCCATTGATGCTGACTGTAAAATCCGGGATTATAAAAATGAAAAATTCAGAATTAATTATTAATTATAATTATCCAGTATTAATTATTAATGCTCACATTCCCGAAAACGGGATGATGGGTATTAATATGTCTCAGTATCAAAAATTGTGAAGTTGTGAAGACATTCTTTAGCATCAGATTTTATATGTTTTCTGTTTTTATTAACAATTTTCAGAATATTTTTCCCTTTATTCAATATTATTTCTGTATCTGATCTGATTCTGTATTTAGCAAGTTGGCTGTCTGTTTATTTTGAAAGTGAAAAATTCTTCAGATATATATAGTCAGATGGTTGGGTAAAAAATTAAAATTAAAACGTAATATGAATAAACAGAATTATAAGCATTTTCCCCTCTAATTTTCAAACTTTTTATCAGTAAGTAAAAAAATTTTCTTTATCTACCCTCATATTTTAAATATAAGTTTTTTAATGAGTTTCAAAACAAGTCCAAATCAAGATTAATTTTGAAAATTAAAGCAAAACAAATTTTTTTCAGTTAAACATAAACTGAAATTTATCAATATGACATTTTCAAAATTTAACATTTTCTTTTTACTTAATTTTTAAAACTTTTGTTTAGTCATTGTCAGAAATGAGACATTTTTGTCAATATACCTGATGATGGGAGAGAATGCAGGGAGAACAGATTCATGCCTTTCAAAATGACATTACTGCTAAGCAAACTCAAACAGCTTTTGCCAAAATTTGAACTTTTATTTGATGATAATAAAAAGCTATTAAGTAACAGAGGTGCCAATTTACTTTTGTGATTTGTTGAAACTGAATGTGGTATTCCAAATTTTGCTGTGATTAGAAAAAACAATTTGTATAACAAAAATGAGCCTTGAAAGAGTTGTTTGGTTTCAATCTTTTTGTTGCTTTTGTTACCACATTTTGGTTGATCCATTCTACAGTATTCTTCAAGCATGTACATAGAAAATCTCTTCAACAATGCCAAAGATTATACTTCATCAAAAACAAAAACTGTTGACCAGAATAATTCTGGAAGATAACATTTTTAAAAAAGCTGTCTTTGTAATTATAGTGCTTGGTATCAAGAGATAGGGCATTATTAATGATAAATAAATTTTGAAGAATTATATCCACTCTTCAGGAGACTTATTGGTAAATTACAATCAAGTCTCCTGAAGAGTGGATGCAATTCTGTAAAACACAGAATAGGCACATGCATAAGATAAATTTAGAGACAAGCATAAAATTAATTTAATTTATTCATTATTACTTGGTGGTAAATTACCGTCAAGTCTTCTGAAGAGTGAATGTAATTTTACCAAACTCAGAATAGAGACAGATAAATAAATAAATAAATCTAATTTATTTTACTTGTTATTAGAAAATCTCTTCTATAATTTTTAAAGTTTTCTGACCATTCTTTTTGTTGTTCTTGGATTTGGGGGCAATCCATTCTACAGTCTTTATTGTCCAAAATGTTATGCTAATACCAAAAGCAAGTTTAATAATCCAATCTTTGACTTTCATATGGATTGTAGACATGCAAACGGCTGCAGAATAAATTAAGCAAAATGTAAGGGTCAACAAAAAATAATCATATCAATTGGGTGAATAATGATAATTTTTCAAAAATTTATAGAAGGGATAATGAAACAAGCTTTTAAGACACTGTGTCAAGAACCAGCTAAGTAGGTACTTCACTTTGTAGTATTATTTTATTAAAGTTTATTCACACCTCCAAAGTATTTGGCTTCTGCTTTGCCTTTTTAACTCAATTAGCAAAAGTTATATTTGAAAAAAATCAAAAGACGTTAATAAAAGATATAGTGTCATGGTTGAAGAATTTGATCGATTCGTTTTGTTTTATGGCTTATCAACCTTTTACAGGTTATTTAAAAACAAAAATATTTTTAGATTGTAAGAATTTTTAGAGATAATAATGATTTACTGATACAAGTCGTACTAATTAACTTATAACTGGGAGTGGGGGGAGAATAAATAGATTCATACTTTTCCTAGGTGTATTTGTACGTAAATGAATATAAAATACACAACTGGAATTGGAACTCGCCAATTTCACTTCCGTATCCATTACACCACCCACACATCCAAGATTACATCACCTGGTATTCCCAAACAGTCACCCATCTAGGTACTGGCCAGGCTTGACATTGCTTAACTTCAGTGATTGTATGAGAGCCAGTGCTTCAATGTGATGTGGCCATAAGTAAGTATAAGACAAACTTTTAAGACACCGTGTCAAGAATCAGCAAAGTAGATACTTCACTTTGAAGTAATATTTTATTAAAGTTTACTCACTCTTCCAAAGTATCTGGCTTTTGCTCTGACTTCTTTTTTTTTTTAACTCAATTAGCAAGTTATATATTTGAGAAACTCAAAAGAGGTTAATAAAATAAGAATTTAATAAGTCAAGGTTGTAGAAAGGGGTAAATCAAAGGAAAATCCATTTAGATTATTTGAAAGAAAATGGTTTTCCTATTACAAAATTCAATCTGATCAAAAGTTGCATTCTTTGACATGACATTCTAAACAGGATAAAAAAGTTAAAAAAAAAAAAATAGGTTTCTCATCAAGTGGTCCGACTTCCCTGCATAAGTACTTACAAAAAATGCAATTCATGAGTGCTTACATGGCAATCCCCATTTATATATATTAATATTTATAGTTTCACATGTCATTTAATTACTAACAGATCTACTGTTTTTGCAATTTAGGTATTTACTTGTGGGACATCCATTAGGATAAAACACACCTTCCTAATTAATGGTATACTTGGATAGCTTGCTAGCCATTGATTTTACCCAGATTCCTTATTTACTAAGTGTAACTCAGTCTAGCATAAGGTTACTATGGTCATGAGGATTGATCTCGCAACCCTAATTAATTAGTCTGTTAGATAGACTTGTTTATCATTGTCTTTGGTTGGCAACCTCTAGATATTTCTTAAACTTTACTTAGTTGAGCATATGGTCAGAGTTATGAAACACTAAGTGAAAATCACATTCAATATACAGTACACAAAGTTCATATGAGATTGATAGCCATTACACTACATTATTTACATTATTCGGACTATTGTCCTCATCTTTGTCACCATATTTATTATGTTTCTTCAGGTGGTTGGAATGTCAAACTGAACCCTTTATTTCACTCACTGGGGTAGACTGTTCTAGTTCCACGCGCCATGTTTAATAGATGTAGGTTATCAGTTATCTCCTGTTAATTTCCCTCTGAAAGTTCTCCACTGACTTAACCAGGTATTGAACTCACATTCTTTGTGTCTTGTCACTGGATCTAACTAACGCCTTTGCCATGTGTCCTTGAGGACATCTGTGTATGAATTTCTGGGTATTATAAACCTAATGTCTTCAGCAATCATTTTTTACCAGTGCTCATATTGCAATTTTTTGATGTTATCGTTGCATGTTTTTACCAGAGCTCATATTGCAATTTTGATAACTGACATCCATTAAACATGGCACATGGAACTAGAACAGTTTACCCCAGTGAGCGAAATAAAGGGTTCAGTTCGATATTCCAGCCACCTGAAGAAGGCTGGCGTGTACAACGGCTGAAATGTTGTAATATAGCGAAAAAGATGAGGACAATAGTCCGAATAATGTCCATAATACCTCATCTCAGAAATATAAACAGATACATTACACCACAGCAAGTCACACTAGTTTTCTAGGATAAAAATGCTATGTAAAAATTATTTTTCCATTTTTTTTTTTTTCATTAGCCACTACAAATAGTCATTTCATTGCACCCTCTCTTCCACACGCAGATTGACCTACTATCAGGATAAAATTATATGTTTCAAAACAGTCAAAATTTGTCTTTCCTATTATTTCAAAAATCGTTCCAACCTGGGGAAATGACTTGATAATAAAAATTGAAGGGTCTGTGATATAATGTAATTGATCCTGATCAGGTATTTTTCACTGACATCATGTGGCTTCCCTCTGTCTTTTCTACATATATTTTCTTAGCAATTGTTCTGCGGAGCTTTTCTCTTTGGTGCCTCAACTGTATGAATTTAAGCATGCTACTAGACTGGCAACTAGGTCTCACCTTTTTACTGTTGAACTAGATAAATGCAACTATGTTCTATTATAATAGTTTATTTAACAGTTTATTTTCTTGCACTTCTTGCTTGCAAACTCCATTCTTTCTGATTCCTTGCTTCTGTGCTACTTACAATCTTCAAAAATTTAAATGCAATACCAATCAGCATCTTGTGTTTTCCTGAATCCTTTTATTTTATTGTCCTTTCTCATCACAAAAGTCTTTCTCTTTCACTCCCAGTAATCCCTTGCATCCTAGTGGCTTTATTGGCCAAATTGAACAGAAGCAAAGCAGCTGGACAAGACGGAATTGTAATAGAGGCACTGGCGGCCTTAGATGATTTCAGCATTGACAAGATTACAGACATAATAAATGAAATATACAACCTAGGTGATATATCGGAAGACCTAAGTAGATCCATGTTCATAGCACTGCCTAAGAAGCCAGGTGTAAATGAATGTGATCTTTATCAGACAATGAACCCAATGAGTCATATAACAAAACTTACATTCAAATTCTTTTGTTTGTTTGGTTTGGTTTGTTTTATGGCATATTAACCTCAATGAGTTATTTAATGCTGACAAGATATTTATTGATGGTAATAATTTTTTTTCCAAAAAGTATTTCTGGTAATATTTTTTCCAAAAATGTATTGCTGATAATATTTTCCCAAAAAAGTATTGCTGGTAATAAAACCTATTTTTACACTTTCATAGTGTGTTGTCCTTGGTTTGGGGGTTAACTATTTGCCCATAGCTGGGACCGTAACAGGTGCTACCACCCTGGGTCAGAGTGGACCTGGAAACACCAGCAATTAAGAGGTGGTTCCACACTCCTCAAAATCTTCTGATCAGAGGCCTTGCTGTCAGATGTAGTTTATTGTCTTACCAAGGACACATCTGAATTCTGATGAATAGAGTATGCAGCAGAATCAGGCTGGAAATAGGACAAGAACAGTGTGGATTTGTTAAAGACACTGGAACAAGGAATGTAATATTTATGCTCAGAGTGATATCAGAAAGAGCAATACAAATGCAGAAGGATGTATGCTTGTGTTTTATAGATTATGCAAAAGCATTTGGTAAAGTATGTCACAAAGAACTCCTGGAGCATGTGCAAGTGTCTCGTGCCCCCCCCCACACACACACACTCTACTACATCTCAGTTTTCATAAGGTAGTATTCATATAAAATACAAATTTTATTGTAACCTAATTATGTACAATAATGGATCATATGCAATATAGCTGAACAATTCAACTAGAAAAATTAAAAATAAATACAATGTATCAATGTATTTAGAGATATGTCATAATAGATCATTCCATCTTAAATAAATCAACAATGTTTTTTGGCAGTTTTTTACGTCAACTTGAGAGAATTTTCTTGTTAAGAAGTTGACTAATTTTAACACATTCAACATTATGGATGAAAGATAGTGAATTTTATGTAGTTATTTTGAGACTTTGGCTGAGCAAAATGAATTCACTATGATTTTTAAAAATTATCATAAGAGAATTATCCAATTTAAATGAAATTTCTAGCATTTATTCATTAATGAATGAATTTTATAAATTTAAATTTTCCAAGTAGCTGAACTATAAATAGTTTCATTTTAGGTTTAACATTTTTTAAATATTTTTATTTGCTTGTTGTTAATATTCTTAATTTACGTTTTTGACTTAACTTTTAATTGTTTTTATGTTTACTTTAATTTTATTTGTAATTATGCTTACAGCTGTTGTTTTTATTCACTTTTTACAATTCATTGTGGTGTAGGTAATGACATGGTTTCACTCGTACTGAGTAATAATGAGTATGTGCACACTATACATCTGGCCTTGTGCCCAATCTAAAATTAAGCTGAGATTTATTTATAAGTATTTTCAGTTTTTTTTTTATTTAGTTTCATTAATTTTTATTATAGATTTTTTAAAAATTTTATTTTATTCATTTCGTAATTTTTTAATGGAAACTTAATTTTTTTTTTTCTGGTTTGGAAAAAAACTACCCTTCTTTCTTTAACATTTGTGGTTGTTACATCACCAAAAATAAAATCACCTTTTTAATCTACTTTGCGATTTTTTAAACTATCTATTTAAAAAGTCTAAGGAGTTTTGTATTTTCCTAAAAAAATTGTCAAACTAAAAAAAGGTAACATTGTCCATTATTAACAATGTAGTTACTTTTTCTTTTTTTGCAAATCCAGGTTGTCCGTTCTTCAAAGTTTGAGATGTAAATTTCATGCTTTACGTAACTTGAAAATAATACACTTTTTTCTGTGAAAAAAAAAAGGAAATATTAATCTTCATCAAGAAACAAATGTTAAAAAAAAACAAAAAAAAAACAGCAAAAACAAGACAGACGTCAACTAACAGCGATGTGTCAATTTTCACTTTTCAGTGTTTGTTTGTACTGTTGGTTGTTTATGTTTATTTAAAAAATTGTTTTAGTAGTCGTCATTCATTCAGTGATCGATTCACCAAACATCGTGATCCACTAACGGGCGAGAAGGGATGAACACTCCTCAGATTTCACTTTAATTAATCAAATGCCATGAATAATCATTGTTTAAAAAAAAAAAAAAGAAAACTTTTTTTTTACGAAATCTCAAAACAAACTCCTTACAACGCGTTTTTTAAAATTTTAATGCCAAAGAAAACCCCTAAAAATCTTTTTTTGTTGTTTTTAAAGGGAATCTCAATATTTTTTTTTTTTTGACGAGAAATTCTAAAAACTGTTTGTTTTTTTTTTTTAAATTTGTCCCTGCCGTGTCTGTATTTATTTAACTTTTCTTAAAACACCTTTTTTTTCTTGGTTAGACGGTAGACGTGTATATTCTGTTTGACACGTTTAATAATTCTACGAAGGACCACTCCGAAAGTAATGCCTCCTGTATGTTGGCTCATGGCATCGGAAGCGAATGTGCCTAGTATGGGAGTATAAGTTGAGCCTTCCTGCAAATAACCCACATTTTTGCCTTGTTACAGAACTGCTAAGCGAGCAATCAGGTAAAATGGTGTCTGACACGAATGTATGTACGAAGTAATGTTGGGTCATTGAATTCCTCCACGCGGAAAAAATTGAACACATCAACAACTGCTGAATGTTCACGGAAACCAAACAATAGTTGTGAGTACAGTTCAGAAGTGGGTAATAGTAATGCATAGTGACAAATAAAAACCCATCAAGCCATTTTTATTAAATTTCTGTGGTGAAAATACATTGCCAATGGTGGTGACTGAAAAAAATAGTGTCTTCTTGTAGATGAAAACTTGCTCTACACTTCTTAACGCTGTCATTAACACTGGATTATTATTAAGACTTTTTGTTTTTTAGTGCCTGCAGCCTGCTCAACACGTCAGATGTTTTTTTTGTGAAAATTATAAATTATCTTCGGAAATAATGTTATTGTCTGGTGTTTAGTTTGAAAACAAAAAATAAGTCAAAAAATATATGAAAGTATTCTGAATAATTATAATATAATCATTTCCAATGAAATTATAAAATTATTTTTACAGTTTCTTTTGGTGGTTTTTCGTTACGATTCCAGACCGAAAGAAATCATACAATGTAAACATCGTAACAATAAAATTGCAAAACAGCATGAAGGTTAGCAGAGTTCAGAAACCGAAAATAAGCGCCTTATATTAAGTAGACCAAAAGCTGGAATGCGATATAACGTAAATAAGATGAAACGAAACTTCCAATTCTAGGAAATCGGATTATCACCAAGGCCAGAGAATGGCTTAAGCTAAAAAAAAAAAAAAAAAATGCCTATTTGTGTATTGTTTGAAACAACTTTAAATTCGTCAAAGTTACAAAAAAAAATTCGGACTTTTAAAATCCTTTGAGAAAAAATACTCTTTTTTATTGTGGAAAATAAAGTTTGATATTTTTGTTCAACCAAAAAATATTCAAATATGAGAAAATAATGTGCTAACTTAAAATAAAAGTATAATTTTATAATGAATTTGCATTAAAACTGACTCGTTTCATTTTCCGATATTAATTTTTAACTAGACACTACATCAGGTGCTTTTGCAGCCTGTGAAGAGAGAGAGAGAAAAACAAACTATAAATAATCAGAGAGAGGATTCTAGAGGAGCAGGAGCAAATTTAGTCATATAAAGAGAGAGAAAGATAGATAGGAAGGGAAACTGACTGAGGGGGGATGTTAGGCAGTAGAGAAATAATAAAAAATCACAGAGAGAAGAGGAAAACCCGAAAGGGAAAGGATAGTAATAAGATTGTGGTAGAAGTGGGAGGAAGTTACGCCACCTATTGAGGGAAATGAGCATCAAGAGTAGATAAGCGCACAACTCTTTCACTACTACTACTAGCACTGTGGAGATAAAATATGGCTGTGCTCTGATGTCCAAGGCAGAAGGAGTTTCACGCATCCGGGACAAAATATGGTAAAGCCAAGCGATTTTCTCTTTAACTTGGTCGCTAGAATTGCTGCCGGAAAGGTTCGTCCGTCCGTCCGTGTCGTCGGCCGCAGATCTCGTCGAATTACGACGACGGCAGCCGTCGGTGTACCACGGAGGCTGACCGCAGCCAAAACCATTTGTTTATGTTTTTCACCCATTTGTTGATACATATAATAATATAATATAATCCATTATTATATATTATTACACACATTCTCTCTATACATAATCTATACTTACTTACTAATAATACTAGTAGTAGTAGTGTTTTAAAAATGAGGCTTTTTGGAGAGAAAATGGAAATTGTTATTCTCTGTATATAATAATCTAATTTTGTGAGGAGAGAAAAAAAGGAAGGAAAAGAAAGAAAAGAGTCCATTCAATTTCAATTCATTTGTTGGGAGAAAGAGAAAAGAGAAGAAGCAAGAAAGGAAGTGAAAGAGGAGGAGGAGGAAGTAGTACAAAATCCTCCTGCCACCGCTACTCACAGCAAGTACTCTCCTCCCACCACGGTGCAGACATCTACTCCTACCACGGCCGCGGCCTCTCCTCCTACCACCGCCTAGATTATCCTCCTACCACCTCTATTCCTTCTACTGCCACCATCACCACCACTGTTATGTCCGTTCCGTTTCTCAGCTGTCTGTGGAACACAGTAAGTTTTTAATTCCGAGTCCGACAGAAAGAAAAAAAAAAATTAAAAAAAACATGACGTCGTCCAACTTAAAAAAAAAAAAAATGAAAATTTTTAAATATCAAAGTTTTTGCAGGTTCTCATGTTTATCCTAACTATATTGCATTGTCATCAGTAAAAAGAAAAAGAAAAAAAATCGAAATGTTTATCTACCTTGCCTACACCTACCTACCTACCTACCCACCCGTGTACTGTCATTGTTAGTGTATGTGTAAATTCACTTCATCGGGGACACTCCTAATTTTTCTTTCTTTCTCTATCTGCATCTTCCTTGTTTACACCCTCCTGTTGTTTTTAATTTGTACCCCACTCCTTTTCTTTTCTCTCTTTTTCTAAACAAAAATCTATTTCTTTCCCGTGCACTACCTACATTTCATTTTCTTTTCTCTTTTTTTACCCCCTCTTCTTTCTCTGTTTACATCGTTTCCCCTTTTTTTTAAATCCCTTTTTCTTCTCTTTCCTCTCTATCAACGCCTCTGATCACTTACTCCCTTTGTTTACATTTGCTTTTTCTTTCATTCTCACTCTCTCTTCCCTTTGATTTTCTTCTCTCACTCTTTCTACTTTCTTTCTTTTTCAATTTGTCGTTGTCCCCACTCTAGCTGCTGCTATTATTATTATTATTATTATTATTATTTCTACCAACCAGTTTGTTTATTTCCTTGCATCTTTGTCCGCGGCTTAATTCCTCCGTTTAAATCTCTTTAAAAAATCTATAAAGCTTGGAAAAGTCGAACAGGAGCTTTTTTTATTGTCACTTAAAGGTGCTTAGCTTGCTTAAAGCTTAATTATTTTTAAATTTAAGAAAAAAATATTGTCCTTTTTTATTTGAAAGAAAAAAAGTCTGTTAAAAAAAAAAAAAAAATGAAGGTCATCATCTGTAATCTTTTCATTTGAAGTGTTCAATTCAATTATTTTTAAGCAATTTACAACTTGCGTTTTTTTTTTTCTTGTTTTGTTTTTAAATCTCTATTATTCATAATTATTGCTACATTGGTCATTCGTATCTTTGGAAATGGGTCAGTCGGGTCCCTTTTTCCCTACTTCATCAATGCCTATGTGATTCGCGCAAAATTAAATTTCATTTAAAAATACATTTTGCAAATGATAGGAATCCAACAATTTTTTTTTTTTTAATCCCGGTTTGTACCCGTTCGTTTTGGTTTTAGGATCTGAAATAGACTTGACTTATTTCTGCTATCGATTTAAAGGCCAACACAAAAAAGTAAATAAAAAATGGAAAAATTGAATCACTTGACTGAAGTGGACAGTTGCTAATATGACTATCGATTTAGTTTGACTAGATACAAACAAATGCAAGAAATGAGAACGATGACCTTGATTCCTTTGGGAAAATTTAGGAGAGAGAAAGAAATGGTTCATTTATTTACTTTCTCATTTTATTTTTAATAACAAGTGTCATCATCATATTCCGTGTGACAATGTATCAGCTTACGTTGTTATTGACCACTTGTCTGTACTTAGTAAAACAATAATAAACCAACCAAATAACAGTGATTGTTATTTTAGTCTGCAGTTCCTTGAAATTCGATTAGCAAGAACTTTGTTTTTGATGAGCTACGATTTGGAGTTGTGAATTCTAGAATTGTTCTTATTATTATTATTTCACTGTTTTTTCAGAAATTGACCGTTAAACATTCCTTCGCTCTTTTCTTACATTTGTTCGATTTTTTTTTTTTTCAACAATATTTTAAAATACCCCCCCCAAAAGAAATCTTACAAAATTATTACGAATTTACTATATGACGTTGACTAATAAATTTGATGACATGACACTGACAGCAATGTTATTTTTTGTTTATACTTCCTTCCCGCCCCCACCTTCCTGATATTAAAAAAAAAAAAAGCTTTCTTACAAGGACACCCATATTGTGAATTTATTCATATTGAGTAATAATTGTAATTAGAAACAGATTTTAATATCCTTAGAATCCTCTTTCCTTCTTTGCCCACATAGCCTTAAAAACTTAAGACGTTAATTAATTAAAAATAATTCTTTTTGTAAGACTTAAAAAAAATCTATTCCCACCTAACATTTTGTATTCGACTGTTTTTCTTCCACAAGTAAAGCCTAAAAATAAAAAATATTCTTTTTGGGTGAAGAAGGAAAGTGATCGACACAAAAGAAAGAGTAATTTTTTTTGTTTTAATCGACTTAAAAAAAATATAAACAAACGATTTATTTAAGTCATATTTTTAATTTTTGATTGTCCCAACATGAAATTCATTGTTAATGAAACAGTTTCTGCGTTTATTACAAAAATTGTTGGCAATTTTAATTTTACCTCTTGTTTCAAATCAAATGTCTTCTTAAGACTAGTCTATCTTGTTTTTCTTGGAGTGATTTTCTGCCACGTTCAGTTAAAAAAAAAACAAAATTACATTTTTTTTATTCTTCTTTCTTCAAGAATAACCGTAAAATATGTACAATATTTGCAATCCAATTAATGACAGAGTATTTTCTTCGTCAATTTTTATTTATTCGAAGGGTATGTTTTTCCATGTGACTATGCTTTTTTTTTTTTTTTTTTTTTAAATTGTTCATTTAACATTAACAAGCAGTAAATCAGCTATTTTCAAAATCGTTTATCTCGTTGAAAAAAAAATAGAGGTATTTTTTCTACACAGAAAAGATTTCAAAAACTTTGCTTAAAAACTCATTTTCTTCAGCCTCCTATATGAAATCTGGTAAAACATGCTTCATCTCTCTATCAGTATTTAGCATTAATTCATATCGGTGAAAAGAAACACTACTTAAGCCAAGATTGAACAAATAAATTCTAAAGAAATGCCTTTTTTCTCCATTCTCCTATTGTTTACAATTTATTCCTTTTTATTCTAAATTAAACATCTCGATCATGTTTTTAGTTTAAGATTTTAAATGCTATTTGTGCAACTTTTTTTTTTTTTTTTTTTTTTTTTCAAATTTGAATGACTAACGTTACGAAAAATGTGATATAAACAATAAACATAAAATAAAAATGATTAAGAATTTTAATTCTTTTGAGGTCTAATTTAAAATTAAAAAAATATTTTTTTAAAAAGTGATTCGATCTTTTTTTTTTTCTTTTTAAATTAAAACTCTTCTTTTTACTTTTAGTCTTCTTGTGTATTCTTGGCTTTTTTTTATTTAAATTTATGGAGAAAAGCACTTATTTTATTTTTAACTAAGCGAAACATTTTATTTTCCTGTGTTTATCTGATACTATTTTCGAAATTGAAGATTAACAGGGAGTGATTACTGATGTAGGCTTCTTGGTCCACTCATTAGTAAATACTAGCACTTTAGTACCATTCATTCTGTCCAAGAAATTTAATATTTCTCTCAGTTCTGTTTGCATTTTTAAAAGGACATCAAACTGCTTCATTCTACGACACAGGTTTTGAAGTCAAGTCATTTCCTAAAAGAAATGCATCTTGTGTAGTGTACCTACCTAGACTTGCTCATACCCCCACGGGATTGTGTCGTCGTATCATCCACTATTTTAAATCCAATGTCTAAACAAGATTTTTAGTCACTAATCCACAGTCCAAGTAGACACGTATTGTTAATTAATACGTGTCTACTTGTGCTGCAACAATTATGATTATTTTTATGAACAAAGTTAATTCCGAAATCATCAGGATAAAGAACATTTAAATTTTTAAAACAACTTTAAAAAGCCATGATTGACTGTTGGTGTTGTACGATAATTTTATACAGCTTTACTCAATAACACGAGGTAAACAATTAATTAAACTATGATAAACGAGGAAAATATGACACTAAAAATTCTAATTTGTATTCTTTTTTTTTTTTTTTTTTTTTTAGTTGTTACCATGTAAAAAATAAAATAGTACCAATAAATCAAAGAACATTTTATTTTTACCCCAGTTTACAAAAACAGGGTAAAAAAATGTCCACTTAATGTTTTTTTTTTTTTTTTTTTTAGTAACTAATTTTCTGTAAAACAAAAACGTAAACCCTGAAAAGAAAAGTGAAAATAATCATTGCTGATAAGTGAAATATTCAATTTTTATTTGTATGTAATGTTCAGTTATTTGGTTGTGTAGTCAAGTGTATGGGAAACCGATTATTGGCATTTTTTAAAGAAAGTTTGTTTTAAAATATTATGAAAAAAAATTGCTTTTGTCATTACTCGCGGAGGCTAGTCACTTCTGATTTGTAATTGACAATAAAAGAGGAGATTTATACTTGTTCCAATTCCTATGTTTTTAATGACACAGGAAGTAAAGTAGCATCATTATCAGATCAGGGCATCCATACACTGATGACAATATATAACACAAAAAATTCTCTTCGTAGCACTGCTGCATACTTATTACAAGCAATTTAACAAGGATACCTCTTTCAACAAAACTCTAAAAAAAACTTGTATTTGATCTTTTTTTTTTTTTTTTTTTTTTTTTTTTAATGAAATTTATAAAAATTAAAATATAGCATAATGGTGTGTAATGTTGACTGACGAATGGTAGATGTGTTGAACAAGACAGCATTACTGAAAAAAAAAATGTATATATTTTTTATTGTCACTGAAGAATCAAAAAAACTTATTATTTATTTAATTTAGAGGTTAAAAAGTGGGGGTTCTTACAAATGTTAGTTTTTTCTTTATTTTAAAATTATTTTGAAGTTTTTGTTGAAATATTGAAATAAGGACAAATTATTTTTTATTTATTATGGTAGGCATTATTTAACAGTTCAATCGCCAACAAAATTTAATATGTGCAATTGGTTAAAGTAAAGTTTATTGTTGAAAAAGCACCTAATCAAATTGACTTTCTTACTAGCTAGAGAGGTATTTTGGTCATGAGTACTTGTAGATATGAATTTTCATGTCAAATGTTACAGCTTTTTTGTTAATGATCGAAATTTAATAATTGGTCTAATTCTTAGAAGGAGTCTTTTTACTTTTAATCTCCGGATCACCTGGTTTACTGAGGGTCATTTCGTTAAAAATGCGTGTATCTCTTTTCGTATTTGTGCAGATTACTCTCTCGCTCTCTCTCTTCTGATTTTGTTCTTTAATACCACTTGACTAAAGCATGTGGAAAGATCCCTCTCTTCAATTGAAAAAAAAAAAAAAAAAACAGAAGAAAATGCATCCAAGAATCCCATTTAGTGTGATTTTTATTTTATTTATTTATTTTTTTTATGTCAGACTTGACATAAATCTACCGTTGAATGTAAGAACAATCTCAACGAGTAAATATTTATAAAAAATCAACTCAAGTGTCTAAGACTAGTGACTAGTGTTGTTGAGCGTGTTGAAGGCCTTCATGTCTAATCTCTCATATTGCACCAATTTCTGACTTTCTCGTTCTTTTCTCTCAAAAGTTTCAGGCCCACTTTGCTACCACAGAGAAACATCTGTTGCTTCTTTATTTTTTTTTTAAAGATTTACCTTTTCCCCACCGCTTATTGTCCACTTTCACCACCTGGGGAATACTCCCTTGTGTCACATGCTTCTGACTTATGAGCATAAAAACAAATTCATTATTCATCAGTTCGTTTTACATACATCTTTCTCCTAAAGTGAACAGAGTTTAACAAATCTTTATTTTGTATAACTACGAAAACACAATCAACAACTTTTGATATTTTTTTTCCTCGTTAAAGTTTAAGTCCGAAAAATATTTTTATCATTGACTTAATTACACGAATGGAATTTTTTTTTTTTTTTATTGCATGGGTCATAAGGAAAAAATTGTCATCAGATTGCCAAGCAAAATCAATATTGATGATTTTTTTTTTTTAATTATCACAGAATAAATACTGGAAAAGTCTGAGTTTGTTGATAAAAATTAAAACTTTAATTTGTAGAGTACAAATAAAGGTAACTTCCTTTGTATGATTTAGAAAATGGAATATTCCTATTTTTCAGATTTCTTGTTTGAATTCATTTAAAATTGAACAGTTTACTCTTGAAGGTATATCAAGTTATACAAAAATAATCTTGTAGCATTTCACTGACAAACCAGGTTTTTCTTTTTTATGTGAAATTTTCTAAATTTGGATGTTATTGCTAGTAACAAAAAGACAAAAAAAAAATTGTTTATCATGATAAATTATTCATTAATGAACACAATTTTGAAGAACTGTATTAGTACATTAACACCTTTTGCATTTACTGTTTCTTTCATTCATTGTAGTAATGAACTGATTAACCTACAACAATCCTTCAATGTCGCTGATGCCCACATTTAATGACTCCCTTCAATTCTTCAAGATTTGATGGATAGTATTTTCTTAATCTTCTTTCAGTGATTTCTCATAAATTTTTCTATTTGGATCTGGGTTATTTGTTGGCCAATCAAGATCAGCTATCCTCTTCTTCGTAAATCATTCTTTTATAGATTTTTCTATGTAGATTGGAGCAAGGTTATGCTGTAAAACAAATTCATTGTCCCCAAAGCATACACGATAAGAAAGTGATCGAGGACATCCTGATATACAGCAGGATTAACCAGTGACAAACATACAATTCCAAACCATCACAGACTAAGGGAAGTTTACACTTTTATTCATGCATTTGGCATCATAATGTCTTGTGTGCCTTTCCTGAGATATGGGAGGGGTTTCCTGATTACCAAAGGAAATAGAAAGTTTTGATTCCTTACTGAAAATGACCTTGATCAACAGACTAACTTTGATAGTTTCTAGCCCAGATTAAATGCTTCGGCTTCTGTTTAAAAGTTGGTATCTAAGCTGATGGAGTATCTGAAATGTTGTTGAAGAAACATACATTCCAGGTTTTGGAAATTTTAGCACAAATTGATTGGAAATAAAAGATCCTATTCAGCTGACATTCATTTCTAACTGTTGCTGTGAATTTAGTACTGCTACTGGACTGTTTAATATTTTGTTCACCTTGTTATCTTTGAGACTGTGCAGACTATGAGCATTCCACCTTGACACCTATCTTCTTCTGAGTCTCGCCAGCTTCCTACAACTTCTTGTGCCTCTGACATATTCTTAACACTTGCCATTTTTAATACTGGACAACAATATGACACTGAAGATAGTACTCTTTTTATACCAATTCTTTGACACTTGCAATACTCATGAAATGACCTCATGTAAATGATTTAAATAAATTTCATTGTCAGGGAATAAATACTAGATGATTTACATATATCAAATTGATATGTATCTCTACAGACTTCCTAAAAAAAAATGCAAAAAGATATATTTCAAATAATTTAAATATATTTGAAGTTAAATTTTGGTTTTATTATAGTCTAAAGTTAATCTCTAAAAAAAAAAAAAATTAAAAATAATTTTAAATAAAAATTTTAGACATTGGTTAAACAAAAAAGGTGAAAACAAGCTCATTTCCAGATTGATTAATTAATTTAATGGATGCCAATAAAAGAGAAATTAAAAAAACTTTAAATATCTCTTATAAATTCAATGTTTCAGATATTTGTTTTGTTTTTTTTTTTTTGTTTTTTTTTTAATAACGCCTCCAAAATTTACAAGCATCAATTAGCCACTAAAAATATACTTCCATAAAACTTAAATATAAAAATAGACTTAAAAATTGCACTGAAGTCAGGTAATTATCATCATATATCTTGTTTTTAAATATTTACTGGCAGTAAATATTTAAAAACAAGATATATGATGATAATTTTTTTTTATTGTGTAAAAAGTGCACCTTGTTAAAAGAAATATGAAAGTTATTTTAAAAAGAAATATAATATTTCCTTTTTTAAATCATTGTTGTAGCTGATTGGGGGAAAACTTTATCTTGATGTAAGGTAAACTAAAGAATTTCATATCAGGCCTGTCCAAAGCGATCAAATTTATATTTAGTGCACTTGCACCCTGGTCAGTAAGGGGTCATTTTATATGCTGGTTGCTTTTTTTCCCCCCAACCTCCATTTTTTTTTTTTCCCCTCTAGAAAACACAATTATTAATGAATGATGCTGGGAACCTATTGTATTAAATTGGAGGATTCATTTTTCATAAGGTTATTTAGTGTGTTTATATATAAGTTCACTACTAAATACTTGTATCATGCAAGTTTCTGAATGACAAATATATAATTTAATCTGCTTCATTTAATGATGTGGATTGCAATTAATGTAGAATTCATATAAGCGTTAGAATGACATTTATCACCATGAAAAGGCTGTTCTAAAAATGTATTATGTTAGTTCTGTGCACCTATAAACTTTTTGTTCTAAGAGTTCAACTGCTAATTTGTATAAAATCATAGTTTACTTTTGTAATTATACCTTGATATAAATTTTGAGCATTTTTTAAAAATTGTATTGAAATTTTTCCCTAACAATTTAGTTTCTCTTTGTGTTTTCTTATTGACTCAAATTTTATTTACATTTATTGTTAAGCTCATAAATATTCATTTCAAATTATTCCCATTCCCTTATTACATATTTATATTATGTTAATGTAGTTTTTTTTTGTGTGGTGGTTTCTAAGTGAATGTCTTGCTGCAACTGTTAACAATTTAAAATCATCTCTAAAGATTGAAGGCTTGTATAACTTATTTACTTTCGATATTCACCAGTTGTATTTATTATACTTGGGTTTAATTGTTTTAATTTTTGATATTTAAGAATTGATATTCATTTAAGTTTGTTTAATAGAAAAAAGAGTTTCTTTTCTCTTCTGGAAATGTCCTCCAGTTTGTGTATTCATCTGAGGATTGATGTTCTTTCTGTATTTGTCTATTTTCTTATTTCTACTTCACAGAATTTTAAGATCAATTTTATTTAAATTACTTGCAACATTTTAAGGATTCATTTTATTTGTATCTATCAAAACTTTAAAAATATTAATCTTTGGCTAAGACCTAACTTTGACGTAGCCTTTCTATTTTTATATCTCCTGAGTGTCAAATTTTAATATAATTCTATATTTTTTCCCTGTAAGTGTGTTTTATGCAGAGATATGTTGATGTAACTTTTTTTTTTTTTCTTCTAAGTAAGAAAGATTTTAGTCTGGTAATTTACATTTATTCTATTTAAACTAGTTATTGGCATAAGCTATAAACGAAACTGGTAAATGTTAGTTTTTCCTTTTTCAGGCAGATTCTGTAATTTGTTGGCAGGTTTGAGCTAAAAAAATTATTGGTATTCTTATTGTTGGCCGTGCTATTTGGACCAGCATGCTTATCTTGGATTTATACCTGCAAAATATTGACTATTTTCCCTCCAGCATTGTTCAGATGTCAGTCATTATATATGGTAACCTTTTTTGGAATTTTGAATCAAATCATTTATCCAATCCATGGGGGTAAATTGTTCTCCTTCCACTTTCCTTGTTAGAAGATATTTCTTCTCCGTTAATATTTCTCAGTCTTTGTTGCTTGTTCATTTCTTCCACTGAAATGTCATTATTACAACTGAGGTGAGCTTATGGGTCTGAATAGTAAGGTATGTAAGCTGGATTATAGCTTAGAGGTTATTATATAAGTAAACATTCTTGTATGCTTAAAAAGCATTGTTTTGCATTAAAAAAAAATGTACTCAACATTAAGTGTAAACCACAAAAGTGAAAAGTTAAATTATTGATTGTAAAAAAAAAAAAAAATGGAAACTATTTTCATTTACATAAGTTTGTATGTGGGCTTATTTAATGTTTCTTTTTGCAAGATAGTATTTTGGCCAGTTGTGGGGTAATTTTAATACTTGGAGAATATCCACTTTTTTAAACAGTAAGGTTCACCCAGTACAAGGCTCAGGGGCCATTTGAGGTGGAGCGATATGATAAGGTGTAGTTTCTATGGATAGGAAGGGGAAGATAACTGTTGACTCTAGAGCACTTTAAGATTGTAGTGATCAGGGGAAACATTCTCTAGGACAGAGGTTTGCAGGAAGAGGCTGTTTGAATAGAACTTACTCTTCGCCAATGGAATATGGAGGGAATGTGGGTGGTTTGTTACCATGTAAGTGGTATGGCAGATCCTAGTTGTGAAGATTATACCTGGTGAAACCATGAGATGCAATTTGTCCAAGCACTTTCCATGATGGTAGTGACAGAGCAGCAAGAGGCTCACCACATCCCACCTGTTGGAGAGTGGAAAATAGTTCTTCTCCCACAAGGATTCAGAGATGCTTTTGAGTTCTATCAAGACTGGAAAGTAAGGACTGGGCAGCCCCTGCCCAAATATAGTGACAGTATTCCATTTTTGGCCTTATATGATTCTTATAAAGGTAGAGGATAGCATGAGGAGTCCAGTACTTACTGGAACGGTACAAGAAGCTGATTATTTTACCTATTTTAGCGATGGATTATATGTAGGAATTCCACTTGAGGTGTGAGGTTGAGGCATGGGGCCTTCTTGAGAGGACATCCATTCTTCATGATTAGTGGTTTTTTTGGGTCTAATTGGCCATGATGAAATGTAACCAGTTTGGTTTTAGATGCATTGAATGTAACCAGCCAGTTTTTTCCTCTTTAGGTTGGAAGAGAGGTCAGCTGCCAATCTCTGATCATCAAGACATAGAGGTGCACCCATATATCATCGTATTATTGGTATAGACATTTACAAAAGATTGATAGATCATTTTTGTAAATCAGAAAGAGGGTTGGTCTGAGTAGTAAGCCCTAGGCTATGCCTGTGTTGACTGCCAGGGCCTCAGAGAATTGTCTGTTAATAAATACCTTCAGGGATCTACCTATTAAGGATTTTATAATAGAAAAAAACCCTTCCAGTGACTCCATAGCCTGAGAGCTTGTGTAGCAAACCTTTGTGCCACACCTTGTTGAAGGTCTTCAAGATATCTAATGCTATGGTCCTTGCAGTATATGTGTTGTCATGGACCTCACTAATTGTGTGTGTAATGGTAGTTAGGATGTCAGCAGTGGATCGAGCTGATTGAAACCCATACTGCTCATCACACAAGAGGTTGTTCCTATCCTGGTGCTTTACAACCTTGTTGATTTAAGGTCTTAAAAAGCTTACTGAGGAGACTAATGGGTCTATACTGGGAGGGGAAGGATCAATTGCCTGTGTTCTTGAAGACCAGGCATATGCTTTGCTAGAATCAGGGATAATTCTGTGTTGATATTCCTAAGGACAACCACTGTCTTTTTTGGGGATTTTTTTTGATAAGTTAGAGACTTCTCTTGCTGAAATGCGTATATTACTGAGATTGTGCTCAGTGAGATGTGGGAAGTTGGAGAGGGGATGCCCTTTGTCATCTAACATTGAGATTGAGGCGGTTGAGGCAAAAAGCTTCACCTTCTCTGTCAAGGATGATATAACCTTGGGACCATTTATAATAGTGAGCACAGCTGCTTTGCCTCTGTTCATAATTTGATTGCTGATCTTTCAGAATTTATGAGGTCCAATTTGTTTATTTTCAACCTTGATCTGGACAGATTGCATGTAGCTGCACTTAGCATTTTCCAAGACTCTCTTGCAGTGATTGTGGGCAGTTCTGAAGGAAGTAAGGGCCAGACTACACCGTAGTGTTTCAGTGGGCTATGGCTGCAGCACATTCAGGGATGAACCAGGGCTGACTTTTTTTTCTTCTTTTTTTTTTTTTTTTATGAAAACACTCCATTCCAGAAAGGATCTATTCAGAGATTAAGGCAGCAGTTTTGGGGGCAGTGTGTTTGATGCAGGTTGGGAGAGCAGCTTCCATCATGTAGGGCCAAAAGCTGTCCCAGTCTGCTTTCACATAGCAAAAAATCATTCTATAGAACAGTAAATTAGGTGATGTCATTGTTTTGAAATCAATCTGGACACTGACTAGGGAGTGATCTGACTGGCTAAAACTTTTGCTGAGAATTTGTCAGGGCAGGATGTTAGAAAAAGGTTGAGGAGGTTTGCCTGCTGTTTTGTCACATCCAGGACTCGTGTGGGTTTTCAATGATCTGGGTTAGTTCATATGTGATGGAGCTCTGCAATATCTGTCTTCCACATCGGTTTTGTGAGAGTGGGCTAACCACTCTTTGTGGTAAACATTGAAGTCACCACATATGTGAAAGTTAACAGAGGGAAATTCGGTGAGGATATTGTCAATCCTATCTGATATTCGATTAAAGATTACCAACCCTTCATCCTGAGGACAATACAGGGAAAAGATAAATGTGGCACTATGGATAAGTGCCACACAAACACATATACAGAAGATTAGGTTCCTCATTTTTTGTGTCCCTCCCACAGGGAAACCTATCCTTGATGTAGGCACCAAGCCCATGACCATAACGTTTTGGGTGGTCGTATTTTATTATAATGGATGAGTAGCCTGGGATTGCGAGCTTTTGCAATGGGATTGAGGCACTGATACCTGCTTCACAGGAACAGGAAGTCAGGTTTAGCATGAAGATGGAGCTCCACTTTTGGAAAGTTGGAACATAGATCCCTTATTTTGATGTAAGAGATGAAATAACTGGGGTCTACTTTTTTCTTTAAGTTTGGGAGTGGACAGTTTTCATTTCAAGAACAGCAATTTACAGCTTTCAATTTATAATTTATAAATTCTCTTAAAGAAATAAATGGACAATCCAATCCAATGTATATTTAAACTAGTAAAATCATACGCAAAGATTTTTTTTTTTTTTCGGAAGAGTTAAAAGGAAGTTGGAATCATTCATTTCAAAGCAAAATCACATTACTATATAAAATAAATTTAGTTTCAGTTAAAAAAGGAATATCATAATTGCAATTAGAATAAGTAGTATAGAATTCTATTCATGTTAAAGATGAGTCTAGGTCAATAAAAAAAAAAATATTCTTAAATGAATCACTGAAACAAACTTTGATAAATTTCATAATTCTATTCAGTTTGTGTACTGTAGTCAACTAACATAATTTAAAGTAACATTGTAATACCCAATCCTGCTCTTGTGAATTACATACAAAGTGGGCCAAAAGTAGGTATACATTTTAGTTTTTTTTACATTTTATTACATTTACATTTATTTATTACAATTATATTTGTTTAACACTGTTTAATCTCATGTACTTGAAATGTTCTCCTTCAACCTTGCAACATTCCTCGAATCTCTCCAGAACCCGTTTTTTTTTTTTTTTTTTTTTTTTTTTTTTTTTTTTTTTTTTTTTTTTTTTTTTTTTTTTTTTTTTTTTCTTTTTTTTTTCTTTTTTTTTCAAAATTATCTCTTATGTGATAAAGTGTCAGCTGTGTTGGTGGAACAGTGTAAAATGCTTCTCTCCATGCTTTGCACACTTGCTTGGCATTTTCAACCTTCCAATACTGCTTTAGAATCTATATTTTCTTAGTTCTCAACTAAAATTATTCATCATTATTCACAATACCTGGGGAAAAATAGTCACGTCAGTATATAAATAATTAAACAACTGTATACCTACTTTTGGCTCTGTGTGTGAGAGATATATATAAATGTGTGTGTTAGTAAGATGTAGAATAGTATCGAAACAAAAGTGGAGAAATGAGATAAAACGGAAAAGTTTTTTTTTAATGACACGTTTCACCTACATGTGCTTGATTGGCATCTTTGCATATTTAATTTTTGTAGGGATATAGATTCCTTTTTTTAAATTGCCAAAATTAATTACTAATTTTAAAGCACTCACTTGTAGACTAATTTAATTTGCTATACTATATTTAAATGTTTTTTAAAAAAATCACAAAATATACTTAAAAATATTAGTTTTAATAGGAAAATACTTTATTTGATGATTATATAAGAGCTACTATCTGTTGTATATTGATTGACAAGAGTTCATAAATAAATTAGTTTTATGTATGGCTTTACTTCATGAAGAAATTGAAAGTACATCATGAAAGTGGATTAGTCCTAGCTTCAACTGTTTGACCTGACATATATATATATATATATATATATATATATATGAGTTGGTAGGCATCTAATTAGTATAATCTATCAATGTTTGAGTTTTAAGAAAGTAGAAATTAAATTTTGTGTCTGGTACTTCTTTCAGATGATGATTATTATTGCTCATTTTATCCTGACACTTAAGTGCTTGTAAAATGTGTATTATCCAAGTGGTACAAATATCAGTTATCAGTTCTTGTAATCAACTGCTTTGCCTTTATGTACTGGCTGTGCCCTTTACACATTCCAAACCTCTAATGTTCTTTTAAAGTGTTTTTCTTTTATTCTAGACATGTCACCGGAATGGTTTTCTCTGATATTGAGGATTGAAAAGCAGTTTGATCTCTTACCAACAATATATATGCATCATGTAACAGCCAACATATATTCTTATTCTCCTGCCACTTATGATTTATCTAACTTTCAAGTTTCTTTACTTGTGTACTTGGAAGCCATTATCACTTCTACTACTAGATAGTAAGCTCTTACAAAAACTTGATCTACTTTTCTTTGTCTTTCATTCTACAAATAACTTTTGAGATTTTGGCTTGAAAAGATTTTCCTTTTGTAAAGATAACATATTTGAATTAAAACTGACGATGAATTTTGGTGTTATTACCTTATGCTTAATTTATTACTAACTCTAGATCTTAAAAAATGTGGTTGATATATATGTATTCATAAGTCATGTGTATTGTAGATATGTAAATAGAAGCTGGCATGATCACATATACAGTGTATGTACAAAGTGATTAAGTACATTTCACTTGCCAAAATGCTTTTTTTCTTAGAATCATTCCTCATATTTTCAATTTACATAATGCTACCAGAATGTGAGATTTGATCTCACAGCCTGAAATTTTAAACTGACTTTGGCACAAAACTTTGGATTGCTCTTATTGAATTTCCTGATTGAATTCAATCTGGATACTTTCTCAGAAAGTTTGAATTTGTACTTTCCATTCTACTACTCTGTCACTGAATTCTTATACTAGTCTTGCTTTAGAGATCAATACAACATTTTACTAGTTTAAAATATGTACTTGTTCATATGTGCATGTGTATATATAAAATACATACACAACATTCTTATGTATGTTAAAAGCTGTAAAACTGACATACAAACAAAAATAACTGCTGTCACTTAAAAAAAAATAAGTAAAAAAACACCAAATATGCAAGATACATAGTGACAAATTGTAAAACCTACAATATTTTAGTATTCTGAGGTATATACAAGATAGTTGTATATCTTAGTAGTCACTTTTTTGTGCTAATGCATAATGTAGACCATTTAGGATGATAAATGCATAATCAGTTTGAAAGAATAACTTGTAATAGTAGCCAGGATAAAGATTTTTAATGTCCTTTTAATTTTGTTTCTTTTAACCTCAGATGATACTTGATATGGTCCAAAGGGCATAACTTTTATTTCTTGCTTTGGTAATTGATTCAGGTATAATTGATCAGAATATTGGAATGGAGGCCAAGAATTTGTCTTGAGTACCTTTCTCTAACTTTCAAGTTTATCACCTCTACTTGTGTAAGAGTCTACTCTAAATCTAGATGACATACATTTCACTTCAAAATGGGTGTACCATCCAACCCACTTGTATATATTTAAGCACTTACTCTTTTTGACTATAATTAGTTGTTTTAAGTTACTTGACAAAGTTGTAACTTTTCAACAGCCCTACTAATATTTCTATATCAAATAATGTTATTTTTCCCTTGACATATTTGTAGCTGTATATATAAATTTGTAATTAGACCTGTGAATTATCTTGGATAGATTAAACTTATCTTTGTTAGTTATTTGAAATGGAATATTTGAAATGGAACATGTGCTTAGATAAGAGGCTCTTCAACTTAACTTTGACTAAAATTAATGACAGGAAAACTTTTCAAGATTTTGAACTAAATATTTATAGCATTTTTCTTGTATTCATAATGTAAGAACACATTTCATAGTTTGATTTACAAACAAATTTTGTTTTATCCAGGCTTTCAATTAAAGGAATAATATACAAAAGTAATGGTAATATTATATGTTCATATATTTTTGTCCCCATTTTTATTTCTAACTTTCACTGGTCAATATTGCTTCTAAAAGCATGTCAAAACAAAAACCCTAATGCATTTACTAGAATTTCAATTGTGTATTAAAAAAAAATATATACCCTTATTTTTACTATCATTAATATGCACTCCAAATTGTTTTTCAAATTGAAGAACTATCATGTAAACCTATTTTATGTGTTGGTTTGTTTTTTTCTCTCTCTTGTAAAATCTTATCTGTTTTCTTTAAAATATAAATTAATTTCCAAGCTTTATGACTTAATAGAATTTACAGATTTATTTCAACTGCTAGGAAAACTTGATTTATTTGGGTAAGATATTAAAATAATCTGGAATACCTGCATAAAAGAAAAAAAATGCAAGAGAAAGGAGATTAAGACAAGGATGTGTCTTTGCACTGAATTTGTTTAACCTCCTTTACAAGGTGATCCTAATAGAACTAGAAGTCCTAAGATTTATTATTGAAGTCTGCATGATAACATGCTGATGTCTGACACAAAAAAAATACTAGGTAGAAAAGAAATGACTAACCACCAATTGTAAGAAGACAATGTATGATCATTAGTAAGAGGAACAACCTAAGATGCAAGCTACAAATTTGAGATGTCAAAATCAAGCCAGTATAGAAATTACATCATCATCTATGAAGTCTTTTCACAGATGACAGAAAATATGACAATAAAATCTGAATACACATTGGAGTAGCAGAAAGATGCCTTCTAAAAGCTAAACAAACTGGAAAATCTTGTTAGATGTTACATAGTTCATTACTCTTTTTTGATTCTATCTTTCTATATGGCAGTGAATGCTGGACAATTTCCTCACAGATGAAGAGGAGACTTGAGACCAGAGATATGATTCTATAGACGGATGCTGAGAATATCATGGATGAAGCACAAATGCAATAAGGAAGGTTTAAGAAAACAAAAAGGACACATACTTTGTGTCAGAAAGAGATGGTTGAAATTCTGAGATAAATGAGGAAAGAAAGCTTGGAGACATTGACACTCACAAGGCATTAAAAGAAAGACAGGCAAAGGGAAACATTGAATAACCTACCTAACAAGCTTTTGTCGATGGAATGGCAGAACAAGGAGTCAGAGGAATAGTAAAGTGACAAACATAGGTCTATGAAGGATAGGAAGTTGTGGAGAGCTATGATTGTTCCCAGAGATGACAAGTTGAAACTTTGGAACTAATCTTATTAACATAAAACATTTAAAATGCCCTCTAATGAGGAGCTTTTCTTGAACACTGCCCTCTTCTTTCCATTGGAAAGAAAATCACAAACCTGAATACCTAATTGCTATTTACTTTAACTGAATAAAAAACTAAATCCTATCCTGTAAAATATGTTTCATTATGACCAAAGAAAATAATGGCAATAGCTCAAGTGAGTTTGTAAATAACTTTAAATAAACAATCTGTTAAATAATATCAGGTTTAGTACAAGTCATATAGGAAGAGACCAAAAGCAAAAAAAATTTGTCCAAGTGTTGGCTTTGTGATAAGTAGTAATATCTTGGTTTACTCTCCTTAAAGTGATCATAGGAGTTCAAGTTTAAAAAAAAATTAAAAAAATCACAACATGAGTGTGTTATAAGTCAATTCACAGAATTTTAAAATTTACTGATTAACAGTTATTCTAACCATTTAGATTATAATTTTCATGTGCTTTGTTGATTTAAATCACTTCATTTTTTCTTTTTTTGTTCTGAAAAAAAATTGATTTAAATAGATTTTGAATAGATTGATTTAAAGATCTGAGATCTGATGTTATTTGTAAAATGTAATATAAAACAAGAGAAGACCTAAAATTCTAGTTTTAAAATAGTTTGAAGTCACGTTCAAGATCAGCATCATTCTACCATCCCAGAGATGATAGAATATTTGTTTCTGGACAATGATAGAAAATTTTTAATCAAAGTCCAATCTTATTTATTGGAAAACCAGCTATTTTTTAAAATAAGAAAAATCTTATTTCTTACCAATAAAAATACACACTTTTTTTTTTTTTTTTTCTTTTTTTTATTAAAACCCAAAATGAATGAAACCCAAATGATGGTTCAAGGACTTAAATTCAAATATTTGTATTATTTGTAAATGATAAAAACAATTTTGCTTTAAACAAGGCAAATTTTTTTTCTCAATTTTTTTCAATGAACCATTAATGACATTTATGTTTTTTATGCTTATTGTAAACTGAAAATACAAGAGAAAATTTTTAAAAATTTATAAACAAGCAGAAAATTCAGCCATGATGTGAGGCAGGTAATTTCAAATGGATTTTTTGATTTTGTAATAGTTGGAATGCACTAATATTCTAATATAGAGAAAATGAATGTAATGCATAAAGTGCACAATTCTTAGTCTGATAAGTTATTCTGAGCATGAAAAATAATTAATAATATTTGCATGTCAAATTATCCAAGATGATTTAACCAAAATGTTTAAATAAAAATACACATTTTTTTAAAAAAATTACAGTAACATTTAACCCATTTCTTGTATTTCTTCAGTTTTTAAACTTTAATATTTCAACTTTTTTTAAAATTTATTTAATAAACTTTTTAATGGCATTTTTATTCTGCTATTAACAATTATAAATGATAAAGTTTCAAAAATATTTTTGATTTCAGGATGGTTTCAAAATTTTTCAGGACAATTAAAATTTTTTGAATAATTCCACAGTGTGTGTATGGGGGGAGAACAAGGATTTAGTCTAGGGCTTTGGTTTGTAGTAATGAAAATATTTCATCTTAATACTGCTAAAAAAGAAAAGGAAGCAGGGTAAATATAAATTAGAAATAGTTTAAAAATTTCTCTGAAACAGATTTTTTTAATGTAAATGTGTTAAGATGAACAATTTAAAAACATTGCCAGAAATGAAATGATGTTCTATATGTTCAAGACACATTAGAATAAGAGGTTAAGTTTTTAAGGATATAATACATCAAAGGTAATGTATATAATGTCATTATAATTAATATAGTAGTCTTTTTCAGACCAACCACTTTTAGCCTTACCAGCTACTGATGACTCCATTGAGTATTTTTGTAGAAAAAAAAATTGATTCAGAAGCTAGAAATATAGTAAATAAATTACTTTACATTATTTTACACTCAGAATAATTTGAACAAATATTAGAGAAATTGAAAATATAAGTAATTTTACATAAAATATTAGTATATAACAATTTAGAAAATTTTTTTCTACAGATTAAATTAGAGTTTATCACTAAAAAAATTAGATATTTTTTTCTTAAGAAAACTTTCAATATACTACTATATTTATTTAGCTTGCAATCACACTTCTGAGAATATTAATGTAAATTCTACAGCTTGTGAATATTATTCATTCTGCTTTCTAATGAAACCAAATTTATGGTTATACACTAGAATATTTAGCAATTTTCTTTCCTTTAAAGAATGCAAAGAAGATAGAATGAGCCTCAGAATATGCTTATAACTAAAAGGATACAAAACTTTCATGTACTTATTATAAGAAACAGCATTTTTGATACTTCTGTTTTATTTTCATATTTATATCAGCAACAGGCAAAAAGTAAAGACGACATGTTGACATTAAGGAATGCATCTTTTGGTCTATAACTTTAGCAATTAAAACAGCTATATTGACTAATTAATTGAGCTTTTATATAATTTTTTTTTTTTTTTCACCTAATCAAACTGGACAAGTTTCTTAAATTATTATCAAGTTAATTACTCTGGACTATGACTATTTCATTATTTTCAAATTTCCAACAACCTAAACTCACTACCCGCTTTTTCTTTTTTCCTTCTGATTTTCATTATCATAACAATAATTATTAAATATAATTTCCCCTTTGAGTATTCTGATATAAACTGTACAAGCCTCTGACTTTTTTTTTTTTTTTTTTTTTCTTGGAACAGGAGTAATATTAGAATATGCACAACAGTCATTAAAATTTATATAGACCCAAACTTGTCTGTCTTTTTTTAGAAAAAGAAAAAAGGACTTTTGCTTTGAATTTGGATATCCTTCCTGTTGAAGAATTCTATTTAATGAAACTTGCTTAACCTGTACAAAACTTGAACTACAGACCCCACAATCTCCGAGGCAATTTAATAAATGTATTTGTTCTTAGAGTAAATAATTAATATTACTGAAACCCACCTAGACAGTAAAGTGTGAACTCTACCTCTCATTTTTCAAATTCCTATATTTTACTTTGCAGTAAATTCAATATACAATATTTAGTATCCACTGTTGACTTCTTATAAATCTATACTCCATCACTCTAATCGTTAAGCTTTATATAAACTGTAACCTTTTAATATCAGAGAAAATATCAAATTTATTTATTTGAATGTTATTGCTTTTTTTCTGCTTTATCTGGTTCCTGCTTATTCTACTGCCTCTTTTTTTCTCTCCTTATAATTCAACAAAGCTTATCTGTCAACTGTATAATTTGATCCTCTTTTATAATGTTTGTCTTTTGTTGCAGTCAAAATTTGCTGCATGCAAAGTTTGTAATAACAACAGCCAAAAGATAGGTGCTGTTTTTTTTATTTAAAAAATTGTAAATGTATTTTTCTTTTTTTTCTTTTTGTTTTTTATAGAAAAAAATATTTAAATCTGTAATGTTTTAGCATTATTTTTATATTTTTGAGATGAAAAATTTTCAACCCTTATTATTAATTACTGACGAGTATATGCTTTTGTTGTAATTATTTTTTAATTGCTTTTATGAGGAAGAAAAAGATAGTATTACAGTAAATACTAATTAAAAATTAATACTATAATATTTTAGCTCAAATTTCTTAAGATTCCTGAAATTTCTGTAAATTGTTCTATTCTGGCACATTGCTTCTTTTTTTTTTCTTCTCAGAGATTATGATACATAATATAAATTTTATTCTTACAACAAAAATGAATTAATCAATCTAAAGAAACTCCTTATAAATTCTTAAATGTTGAACTTCTAGATATGTCATTTCACATTTTATTACCAAAACTAGTCAAATTGTAAAATATTTTTTAAATTTCAATTTTGTTTTTCTTAGGCTTTCTTTTTTTTTTTTTTTTTTTTTTTATTCCAGTTTTAAGCATATTATACTGTAGATAATGATGATTGAAGATTATACCATTTTACAAACATGGGAACTTTAAATGTCAAAAATGAGTTTGCTGCTTATATATGCTGGCATATAGAACTCAAAATTCTGATATATTAAGTCAGGATGCATCCTCCAATACAGTATCACTTCTATCAGACCAATTTACAGGTACTAAATGGACCAATAACTCAATAAAAGAAAGTTCTTTTAATGCTTAAAAAGTTTACTTATATGCCAGCATGTACTACAATATAGCGTTATGTATAATTTTGTTTTAATTCATGAACATTTGTTATAATTTAAATATTTGTTTCTGAATGTCATCTTACAACACGTGAAATTTCAAGTGGACATATAAAACTTAGAATTTCTGAAATTTTTAAATTTACTAATATTTGATTGGCTTTTATCTTGTAGAAGATTTTTGGTTTGGAGTGGGGAATAAAGTATACAGTAAGAACTGAAGAATTAATTATACTGTGTTTACTTAAGATGAAAGCTGATCTAATGGTTATTATCAAATTTGAAGAACTTCAGGTTTTGGGGATTTTTTTTTTTTTTTTTTTTTTTTTCAAATCTGTATTGAAAATCATGCCAAAGGTTTGTTTCATTACTACAAAGAACTGTAATATCCTGAGAATTAATATGAAAGTAAAGCAATCATTTAGCAAATATTAACACAGAATTGTTGAAAATTTTTGTAGAAAATTTATTTAAAAAATCGTTACAAAGATCTTGTATAGATTAGTTTGGTTTCCTTCAATGCTAACAAATACAATGTTGATGGTGGAATTCTTTTTCCCAGTGAAACTTTTGAGTTGTTATATTAAGTTTGTTTTTAAAAAAATGATTTTATTTTCAAGCAGTTTACTTTAAAATTGAATATTCATTACTTCAATTTGAATTTCTATGATCATTCTCCGTTCATTAAGTTTAACAAATATGTTTGTCAAGTCAGTATTTCTTAAGGCTAATATCATTATCATTTATGAATACAGAAAGAAATTTTACTAAGTTGTCCCTGATTTGTTGTGAGTGGCAAATAAAACTGCCAAACACTTTTGGTAAATGACCAAAAAATAAATCCTGAAAGTTCTTGATGAAAAATCATACTGTACCTCCAGATATAAATGATTAAAAACAAATGTTTACCATAAATTCCTATTTCAATATATGTCAAAATATTTAAATGAATTTATACCAACCAGTAAGAGTTAACTGTTTTTACTTCAGTAATAATCTCATTCAAATGTCACCACATTCCACTACTTAAAAATAATAATTACATATACTCAGCCCATCATTTGAAGCGACAGATATTTGGTGAGATTCTTTTTAAGTCATGTGCTAATCACTCATCCACATTGTCTGACTTTCTTCCTGTCATTAATGTTTCCAATTTAGTCGATCTACAAAACATTGAAGAAAGAAAATAATTAGTAGCACCATAAAAATTATGATTTCCTTGTTCTGTTTGATCTAAAACACTTTGTTTAATTTATTTATTTTTATTCTTTTAATCATTTCACCCCACGCAAGGCAGTAAAGCCACTAAGATGCAAGGGGTTACTGAGTGTTAGAGAATATGAGAAGAAAGAAAAAACACTATTAAGGAGAGAGAAATTAAAACAGTAAATAACAATTGACATTGCATTTAAATTTTTGAAGATCAAAGTTGACTGGGAATCAAGAAGCTGAAAAAGTTCCACAAGCGAGAAGTGCGATGGAAGAAACTGTTAGCATAGAACTTAGTCACATCTAGCCATTTCAACTTTAAAATGATGAGACCTCGCTGAAATCCAGTACTATGATTAAATTCATAAAGTCTAGGTAATATAGAGGAAAGTTCATCAGAACAATTACCATGAAAGTATTTATAGAAAAGGCACAGGAAAACTACAGTGGTGGGAAAGTGAATGACAGCGAGATGCCAGGTCAGGACCAATAACATTGCAAATTCTTTGGATTTTATCAAGAATCCCTAAATATATAGTAGGTGCACCAGACCAGATGTAGCAGCAATAAATGAAATAATCTGGACTCTAGTGGATTTAAACAATCAGTACAAGTTGTTTATTAAAATAATTCATGTAAAATTGAAGTCTAATTACCTGATCTGGTTATAACCTATACATTGGTATGTGTGTTTTTCATTTTTGCATCTTTGCCACAAATATTTATTAATTCTAACGTCAGAGTTGTAAGTTAGGGTGAGTGGCAAATAAACTGCCAAACACTTTTGGTAAATGACCAAAAAATAAATCCTGAAAGTTCTTGATGAAAAATCATACTGTACTTCTAGATATACATCATTAAAAACAAATGTTAACCAAATAACTTTGGAGTTTCTCAATAATTAAGTCATCTTTTTTTCTTTTCTCTGCTATGCCAAAAGTTCTCTTATCTCATAAATATGCTGATAAGAAAAATTTTAAGTTTGAATTAAATAATTATATTCTATATTTATGAAAAATATTTTGTTGGGTTTTTAAAAATTAATCATTAAAGCAATTAAATGGAGAGTGCAAATAAACTCTTGAAATATTACAAATTACCAAAGTAAATACTAATTGATTGTTATTTTTTGTTTTCTTTCAGGGTGCCAATGCTTCCCAACTGGAAAAAGAGATAGGATCTGACCAATTTCCAGTGAATGAGCACTATTTTGGACTTGTCAATGTAAGTATATCTGGTTTTGTGTTCATGTCTACAAGTTCATGATATATAGTTAGTTTTATATATTATTATTATTATTTTTCCCGTTTCGTTAACTGTCAATCTATGTAGAAATTTGTTCACAGTTTGCTTTTCAGCATAGCGTCTTAGACTTATCCAATTTTTTGATATGATGTTATGGTTAATTTATTAGGTTAACAGTATTCCTCAAAGTATATATATATGATGCTAAAACTTCATAATAAATATGCTTAGTTTTATTATAAAATGTTATATATGCAGCAGTTCCTATCTCTGCCAGGCTAAAATCATAACCACCAAATGGTTTTTACAGAAAAATTGCTGAAAGAAATAATTTGCTGAATTTAACATTTACAAAACTATAACATATATTTCATATTAATAATTTAAAATATTTGGTGTGATTTCTAAAATTGGACAAATAAAAAAAAAAAAAATAAATAAATAAATAAAAATATTTTCATGTTCTTGGTTTCTGAAAGTTTGTTGGTTTTATTAAGTTTTCTAAAGATAAGCTTTTTAAATATGGTGAATGATAAAACTGAATCCATGATAAATATATGGAGAAACTGAATTTTTTTTCACCAATCTCCTAATAATGCTTAAATTTAACATTCTAATTTTAACCATCAGTCCAGACCTGAAGTATATGAGCAAAATAACAAGTGTGTTTACTCATGGTGTCTGCAAAGTAAATATTTAAATTGGGCAATTATTAGTGTCAGGTGTTAACTAGCTTTTTTGAATCCACACATATTCTCATAGCTTTTGTGCATACATGGTGAATGTAGAGTAGAAATGGAAGGTCTGCTTTGGTAATGGGGGACTCCCACAGGCAGACATAAGTTACCTTGTCCAGTGTTATATAAACAGCTGAATGGGTGGAGGGCCAAGGGTAGTTTTGTATTTGTATCTTGTTGGTACAAAAATAAAGTAATTGATAATTACTACTACCATTGTGATTGTGGTTATTTTACATGGCACTGTGAACAGTATTCTTGTGAATACGTGGAACGATCTTAACAAAATAAGACCTGGCATCTGTACCAGGCGAAATCTGTGATTTGATTGCTCAACTCCTGCAACACATGATAGAGCTACAAATGGAAGCTATTGTGCTTCGGAGGGATGGAACCCCTAACATGGCACAAATGTCCAAAACAAAAGAAAAAAAGAGCGTCCTGTCATTGAGCCCAATGCAATGCACAATGACTGGGCATTATTCCTTGACACTTTGACCACTTGGTATAAGATGATGTGAAAATTTACCAACCCAGTCAAAATATGCAAATTGAGAATGACATGCTCACCTGAGGTCAACAGGCTCCTTTTCAACCTTATAGGGGCTGAAACCATAAATTCAGCTATGGTGTAAAAGTTTATGTCACACATTGATTCATTGAAATAAAGGGCTTGCACAAGGAAGATCCCTGGCAGATCTTTCATTCCATATGGAAAATGAGTCACTCATTTTTTAGCAAGGCTACAAGCTCAAGCCAAGTTTTGCTTATTCACAATTGATTGTCTCAACATAGAAGGCTGTGGTTAGCAAGTCAACTACTTGTGTGACCTGATATCTGGGCAGATGATTGCAGGGCTCTCCAACAAGGAGCACCAGAATTGAGTTTGGGCTGAGGCTGCCAACTTCACCACACTAGCAAAAGTCTGACTGACTTGTCAGCTTGGAAATGACAGACAAGTCAGCTGCACAGTAACTAAACGATGTTAACACATCAAAATCATCCTACCTACAGATATCTGGCCATGAACACTGTGCACTTCAGCAACCCCGAAGTAATGTACCTGCTTCTTTACTGAATTAGAATCCTTTTGTGGGTTGCAGGAAGACATTCCACCCAGGTGGATCAATTAGTAGGAGAGATTGCCCAGTAGCTAAACTGGTATGTCATAATTGCTAGATTAGGGGTCACGTAAAAAGGGTAGGCCAAAAATCTACTAAAATTGAAATCTGAACCACAAACAGATCAGCAAGGTGTGAGACTGGGCATGATTCATTCACTTTCTTAAACACTAGTCTGAAAGTTTGCTCCATCTGCTATGCTGGCAGACCAAAATGGAGCCATAAAACCAGTTTGATACTGCCTGGTGCTGTGCCTCATCTTGCATGGAATGGAAAGCAATTTGAAGGTGTCCCAGATCTACCACCATCACTGACTACAGAAGGGACTTCGTTTGGGTGCACCCAGACTGGCCCAATTAGCCATGGTAGCCATCGCATCCTCACATTTACCAACACGGGCTCAAACTTGTTCAAGTGGACCAAAGATATTAATATTAGGTGTCCAGACGAGTACCTCGTGCCAACTAGTCATTGGATATGGGGCATCACAGACAATGAACTTCATATAGGTGTGTTGTTCATGCATATATAAGAATTGGCTTGAGGGAGACATAACAGGTAGCATATATCAAACAATATGTCTGGTTTTTAATTATCAGAATCTGTCCTGAAGGACCTACATCTATTGCCAGCTGATATCCCAGCCCAGACATCACGGCTAAACTCATTGAAGGACATAAAGATAATGCCCTGTGCACATGCCTACACAAAAAAGCCCATTCCAGCAATGCCTAAGTATCATCCTGTTCCTTAAGAATTGGGGAATACGGAAACATACTTTGTTGGCTTACTATCCACAAAGCAATGGCTGGGCAAAACTGACCATCAAAAGTACATACTCAGAGACAACACAGACAGCTGTGGTCAGCTGTATCATGATCATGCCGCCCATGCTTTGCTGACCCAATGCAACACTCACGTCCAAGATCTTGCCATGTCTCCTGCTGTGATGTAAGATATGTAAACAGTGGAGAGAAATTGGTGAACTGAGAAAGGCAGCAATGGTTAAAAGGTACATGCGGAGTGAGCACTTTTACAATGAACATTGTGGCCCATTTCAGGAATTTAAAATTGGCAATTCTGTTCAAATCTAAAATAAAGATGGCCCTTACCTTTGCCAATGGACAAAAACTGCGAGAATTGCAGAGATATTGGTAACCGGCAGTACCGTGTGCGGGTGGACAGAAGCAATCGTGTATCTCTATGCAAACGTCACTTCCTCTGTAAGATTCACCCAGGTATTGATGTCCCATGTCATTGTACCCAGGAAACGGATCCTTTGACCTCATGGCACTGCAATCTACAGCCAGTTCAAGATAGCAACACAAAAAATCATATATATCTAGGCCAGAACCGTATGATACCTCTGCAAGTCGTGGAGTCTGGCTGCAATGACCTGGTGAATCCTCTATGGTGATCGACACAGAGTAAAATCCCTTATCACCCAACATAAACCAAATACCTCAATTAATGAACCAGAAGAAATGGAAATTACTGAAACCACAGATTCAGTAAGCCCAATACAAAATAATATTAGAAAACACCAATATTGGGCAATGCCAGCCTCAAGTCAACACCCACGTCGACACCCCAGCACCCCAAGCTCTATCCCCACAAATGCGAGGACAATCACACACATATTCTGGGGTAAACTTTCAATTTACCCTGTCAATCTGTCCTGTGGTCAGAGGAGGGAGGGGGCATGTAGAGTAGAAATGGAAGATCTCATTAGATAATGGGGGACTTCCATAGGCAGACACTGAAGGACATAAGTTACTTTCTATGGTAATAAGGTAATCGAGAATTACTACTACCATTGTCATTGTGGTTATTTTACAGTGAGGTTGAAGACTTTTCTATATATGGTATCATTACTCAATATACATAACTATACACCTTTAATTTGCCAATTCTTTACTCATTTTTTTATTGATCTACACATTTTCTTTTATATACTCATTCTTGCTATGTGTTTGTCTTTAATGTATATGTATATTCACATGGGCAAATGTAACTTCACTTGCAAGTATTTCAGAACCACCTTTTAAGTAGGGTTATTATAACACTCACCATATAAACATTTTATTTGTAGACTAATGTAAGTTTTTTTTTAATCATTTCACAATGTCCCTAGAACGCAGTCTTACAAAGAGTGAAAGAGAATAAGACTGAAAATGGGCAGGATTGAGTAAAGGACAAAAAAGAAATAGGGTTTAAAAAGACAGAAGGTGATGATTGGCATTACATTTAAATCTTTGAAGATTGTAGTTAAGCAAGAAATTGAGAGGGATTTCCACAGGTGTAAAGTACGAGAAAAGAAACTGTTAGAGTAGAAGTGAGGGTTTCATCTAACTAGTTCAACAGTAAAACAGATGCCAATCTAGTAGCATGCTTAAATTCATATAGTCAGAGCAGCAGAGAAGAGAAAAAAAGCTCCTCAAAAGAGTTGACAAGAAAATTTTTTTTAAAAAAAAAGATAAAGGGAACATCCTGTCAGTGAGAGTGACTGAAGTCAAGATGCCTGATCAGGATCAATTACATTACCTATCCTTTGTTTTTATCAAGAATTGCAAGATGTACAGCAAGAGCAATCTGGCCAGATATGCCAACAGTATTCATTGCACAAATATGTGGGTAGATTTATAAATGTACGAGATGGATTCTGACAAGAAAAATTTTCTGGCACGACACAATGAACCAATTTTAAGATAATTTTTTTTTCTCTCTTACATGTATATATTCTCTTACTCATATGTATTCTACTTGTATATTTTAGTTGGTAAATTTAATGTTTTATCTGATAAAAGGGTTAGCTTTGAGAGCCTTGTGACCATGTGGTCCATTTGTTTATGGGCTTATTCTGTGGTATCCGCTATTTGTTCTATACTTTATCATGTATGTTTCATATCCACAAATCCTGTAGTTTGCCATGCAGAGGTATGCATTTTCTGTTCTTATTTCTTTACTCAAATTCAAAAATGTATGGTTAATCTGTTGCTTGATATCATGCCAAAAGGATAATCTTGTTTATTGTAGAGATCACCAATTCAACAACCATCTGCCAATTTCTCATTTTTCTTCTTACACATGCTCTATCTTTAACTTTGCTTGTTTTGAAATTGACTCCCATTTTTAAGTTCTAAATTTTATTCATTTATATTCACTTTTACATATAAAATACTTTAAATTTTCATAAACACTACCAAGGAAAGAAAAAGAAAAATGAATGTTTATTTACTAATTTTTTGTTTAGTCTGACACAAGGCCACAAGTTAAATTACCATGTGTTTCTAATTGATTACTGATTACCTTTTAAGTAGTGATCAGTTTCAGTACTGCTTATCTTGATCAAACTAGAATAGCATAATTTGAACTTTAGTCTCAAATAGGTATTGGCTTCACTTTTCAATCATTCAAAATATGTTCACTTTGACAACGGAAAAATTCATCAAACTCAATAAGTATTTTATATTTTACGATAAAATTAAAGTATTTTCTTAAAATCTTCCTCCTTTTATTATTTACTCAGTTTTATTTGTCAAGTATGAAGGATCTTTTGCATGACCCCATTGCAGTTCAGTGCCAAAAATCTAGTCTGTTAGATTCTGCTATTGACTACATTCAGTATCCTCCTACCACTGTCTTCACTGTAAACCTGGCACGAGTGGCTTCTGAGTGCTATGACTTACCAAAGAGCAATCCCTGATTTAGTCTCAGGGCCACATACGGTTTTGAATTCACAGTTGTTGTTCTTCTTCTAGACCAGTTGATAACCATAGTTAGTGAGCTCAGTTTGACCTGCTTGTATAACTCATAGCTTTGAGAAAAAATGGATTCATACTTTCTCCAAGTGTGTAAGTGAATGTAACAAACTCTATCAGAACTCTCTAATTTCTTATTCAGATCTGCTCTCCATTACACCACCTGCACATCCTCATTATTAAAGTGTGTAACTAACAGCTCTTCTGATGTGTTTAACCCTTTAGCATTCAACACACACAAACCTACCCTGTAAATATCGGCTCTCAAAGTATTGCTGTTTATTGTCAGTCTCACTGCATGACATCCTGTATTATTTGTGATGTTGTCATCATATATCATGACAGTGTGTGTGTGTGTATATATATATATATATATATATACATACACACACACACACACACACACACACACACTGTCATGATATATGATGACATCCTGTATTATTTATGATATATATATATATATATATATATATATATATATAACAATTTACAGTGGATTGAACATTGAGAATGAGAGCCAACATTTATGGGGGTGGGTTTGTATGTGTTGAATGCTAAAGGGTTAATGTGTTTTATTGTGGCAATTTTGGATACTTCTTATGGTTGCTGATGGGATAAGTGGAGATAACTGTTCCAATCATTTTCTAATCCTTTTCTTTGATCCTCTGATAACTGGTTTAAACAAAAAAAAAAAAACACCTATCTGCATTCACACACACAAAAAACCCAAACACCAATATTCTATTTAACACATAAGAAAACAAAGTAAATAACTAATATAAGACAATGTTTTGAAGGCATAAGATAAAATGAGGCAATATATCATATGTGTATCATGACATTTCTAGCTGTCATACACTTTGGCCTTCTTAAGGGGATTGGAATTTGAACCGAACCTTTATTGCATCCACCTGGAGTAGATTGTTCTAGTTCCACCTGTCATGCCTTTTCCAGATGTCTCGGTTATTTCCCTTTAACTAAACCCTCCAAGTTTTGGTTCACTACTGCTGTGGCTCGGTATTGAACTTGCAACTCTTTGGGTCTAGTCACTGGTTCTAACCAACATCTTTATCAACTGGGTCCTGTGTATGAATTTTTGGGACTTATAAACCTATGGTCTCAGCAACCGTTTTTTACCAGTGTTCATGTTGCAATTTTTTCTGTTATTATTATTGCATTTTTTACCAGAGCTTATATTGCAATTTTTGTTATTCATTGTTTTCCTCTAGCACTCCTTATTATTGGTTCTCATATTGTATTCATTTCTATGCTTGGTCGGCTCAGGAGATTTTTGTGGCTTAGCATATATGCTGATTCCTTAAGTTTTTGTATTTTCCAGTGATGCTCTCTCTCTATTATTTCAACCTCATCCCACAAGGGGTGGTGATCTCCCTTTTCCCTCCATATTTGATCAGCTACACCTGATTTTTCTATTTCCCCTTGTGTTACTGCTTTACAATGTTTTTGTAGTCTTACCTTAAGAAGGCGGTCTGTTTCTTTGTATTTCTTACCACAGCGGCACAGGATGGCATACACACAGTCCTTAGTCATCTTCTCTTCTATGGGGGGGTTCTTACTTGGAAGAGGTGTCAGTGAAGTGTTGAACCACTTTTGAAGATTGACCTGATATTATATGGACCACAGATCCTTTGTATTTTCTCCGATAATCCCTTCACATAGGGTAGGCAGACTGAAGCTGTTTTCTGAGTGATGTTATCCTCTTGTACCCTTCTATCCCAGTTTGTTGGAGCTGCAGCCATGTACCCATGGTAGTTATGTTATAGGGTATGGCTTATACTGGCCATTTCTTGTTTGTATGTTTCTGGGTCACCACTTATGACTTTTGCTGGATGTTGTAAGCAGTGGATGATCCCTTTCTTTACACTGTATGGATGGTGGATGTTGAAGTTGAGGTATTATCCAGTGAATGTTGGCTTGTGGTATACGGATGTCTTGAACCCCTGCTTTGTTTGAGATATTAGTACATCCAGGAAAGTGAGTTTGTTGTCATTTTCTTGCTCCATTGTGTGAACTGTATCAATGATCTTATTGAGTTCACATGGTCCAGTAGTAGCTGGACATCTTCCTGGTGTGGCCAGAGTATGAAGGTGTCCTCTATGTATCTCAGCCATAAGGTTGGCTTTAGTGGTGTTGATTCTAATGCCATTTCCTCAAAGTATTCCATGTATAGATTTGTCGTAAAGGGAAATAACTGAGACATCCAGAAGAGGCATGACACATGGAATTAGAACAATCTACCCTGGTGGATGAGATAAAGGGTTGTTTGAAATTCCAATCACCTGATGAAGGCCAGAGCATACAACGGCCGAAATGTTGTGAATATGGCAATGAAAATAAGGATAACATTCCGAATAATGTAAATAATGCAAGAGATCATGATATATTTTTAAGCCAATTTAGATAATGGTATTTGCTTCTCTTATGAGAAACCTATGTGTGTCTTTTAGTATACAAATATTTAATTTGGAATCTATTCTTTATATAAACAGTGATTTTATTTTCAACAGAAAATTTTTGCCTTTTGATTTTTATACATGTTAAAAATAAATAAATAGATAAAAAAAACTTGATCACATATGTAAAAAGTTGAATACTGCAGCAATATATTGCTTTCATATCAATGGTATAGGCTCATGTTTCAAAAAAATCCACAACTTGTCCAAAGTTGGTTCAGTTACTTTCATTTTGAGAGTACAGAGTATAGCTCTTGAAACTCTTAAAGTTCTCACTATAAACAGAAAACTCATAAAATGGTTCAGTCTCCTACTATTGTTGAAAGGGAAGAAAAATAATGTTCAATTTTGATCAACAATTCTTTCAGATGGCTTTCAATAAGACTTAAAATTTACAAATATTTTTTCTCACTCTTAAGTCCAGCAGTATTTGAAACATTCCATTTTAAATGTTATTTTTCCAAAGATTCGGTCTTTCTTTTTTTTTCCTTTTTGGTTTTTTTTTTTTTTTCCAAAACCTCTTGTCACTTTAAATTAATATATTTTCTCCACGGCCTTGTCGTGGTTTGTTCAGCTGATTCATGTAATGAAAAATGTCTGCTAAGTAAGCTAGCCTCTCTAACTATTTTCATCATCAAAGCACTTGACAAACTATTGTTTTTCTTCAAAGTATTCCTGAAATTAATCTTTCAGTCCAAACATCTGATTTAAAATGCTTCCTCTACTCATCCACCAGATTTCTCTGTAGCAAGAGATTTATGTTCTTTGTTCATGTTTTTACGCAACTTCTTAAACTTTCTGCAAGGAAGTGGTCTTTCAATAAAATTGCCCATTTTTCTTGTAGCATCAGCAAAGTCTTCTTTTTTTTTTTCTTTTCTTTTTTTTAAACTCTCAAACAGATTTTGAAATTGGCACCTTGTGAAGAGAGCCTTGTTTGACACAATGTCATGATTTCCTTATTTTATAAGAGGAACAAAAGCTCTTATGAAGCCAACAATTGGTGGGACTTCACTGGTACAGACTCCAATACAATTCTTCCAAGAAAGACTTCTTGTTTCTTGATAGGAGGATAAAATTTATTAAATATATCTATTCCTTTAATTGCCTCAGAGTTTTCTTGAATTTCATTCTAAATGATGAATCTTACAAAAGCTACAATGTAACATGTCATTGATACATCCACTCATTGTTTGAAAGTGGAACATTTTCAGTTTCTTATACAGCATCTTGTCTCTGCATTTTACCAACTATAATTTTGTATGCTGACTTTATTAGTCTTTCAGCAACTGTGACTTTTCCTCTTCTATGCAATAATTTCTCCAAAGCAAAAACCTTGCTTTTTGAGCCTTTCACTGACATTGACTTTAATTATAAAAGCTGTACTTCACTTATTTTGAGATAGCAATGATCTTTTTAAAATAATTTAATTTGACTGTAATTTATCCTGAAGTGGCTTTTCAATTTTGCTGGAGCCATTGCAGTATTTTGAAAGTTGTTAGCCACAAACATGGCAGAATAAGACCATTTTACTCATCATTTCATGTAAAGCTCATTATTAAGTAATTTTCATTATACAAACTGACCACAGGGGTTAATACCCCATTCTAAAAAGGAGGCCACCTGTTTGCTCTGGGAGGTGACTTGTAATGCCTGAGAAAAGGATCCTGGTGACTGAGGTGGTTAGTAATTAAGGAGCATATTCCTAACCTCTAATACTATTTTGGCCCTTAGTTGGACTAGACAGGTAGTCAGAGAGGTTCAATCTGTTCAGTCAGGTGAAACCATAAATCAAATTTCATAGTACCTGCATACTACTATCCAACCTTCTACATGGAATGTGCCTTGTCTGATCTATCCCCCAAATCTGCCAGTGGCTGTAGGGCCAGTCATATTGAAAGGTAAAATCTTTGATGTAGCTGTATTCCCCCTTGAATGATTTTATATTTGGTTAAATGACATTAAGTGCTTAGGGTTACTTTCATAAATGAGTATACTGTATAGTCCTGATATGACAAGGCAAATGGGTTTCTTTCATTATCCTTGACTCCAAAACCATTATAGTTGTCTCCTTTTTATTAATAAAAAAATTCAATAATTTCAAGTATGTTCACTAGATCAGTCAAAAAGGTGACAAATAATGCAATGCTAATTGAAGTCTTGAAAATGATTCCTACAGATAAAATACTAAAATGGACAACATTTGATATCCTCAAAATAAAAACTTATTCTTATAAGTATTGGAACTCATCCAGTAGTGTAGTGAGAAGTCCTAAATTCTCAGTTTTGCAGATGAAATAAAAATAAACCTAAAAAAAAAAAGTGTCGAATATTAAAAGAGTATACTTTTTCTTTTTTCCTTTTTTTAAAGACAAAAGTGGATGATTTATTAATCCCAACACATACTTACTCTCATTTAGCACATCAAGGTCCCCCTTTTAAATTAATGATTGACCAAGTTGGAGTCTGCTCAAATGTTTTAATTGCCAAAAGTTTGTCCATCATAGGTATAGATTTATAAGGAAACTGTGTATGTGTGTATAGCATGGAGAGACTAAAGAAAACCATACCAAAATAAACAGAATAAGAACAAAAAAACTTAAATTGCAAACTAAGTCATACTGCTCATCCTGGGTATGACGATAAACTACATCTGGCAGCAAGGCAACTGATCAGGAGATTGGGGGCTTTGAGGAGCATGGAACCACTTGCTGTTGTTTTCCCCAGGTCCAATCTGACCCAGAGGGTAGCATCTGTTATTTAGCTATGGGCAAAGAGTGACACCCACTCTCAAACAAAACTCAACAGTACATTTTTATAATAAAATGACAATGTAACACTAAAATATATAAAAATACATTTTTATAACAAAGTTATCAGCAATACATTTATAATCTAAAAAAATATATATCTAAAAGGCCATACCTTTACTCTGAAAGTATAAAATTATGTACTAAATACCTGTAGTGGAAAGCATAAAATTATGTACAAAATATTTAGATTTCAGCATTAAATAATCCATAGTTTGATATGCTGCCAGACAATCAACTAAACAACCAACCAACATGAAAGAACTCTTTCATGACATAACTCCATATAATATCCTACAATTTTTGAAATTAATCTGTATCCCAAAATATAACTTCAACAGAACTACAGCATAAAACACACATATCACTGCCTCTAGTAATTATGTTCACACAAATATGTATATGCACAAAAGCTGACTATCATCTACCATGTACTCAATTGTGAAAGCAGAATAATATATATCATATTTTTATTACTTCAAAGCTCACAAGAAAATTAAATTTCAGCATTAAATGGCCCATGAGGAGTTGATATGCCATTAAACACACAACTTAATCAATCATAAAATCCTATCGCAGATATCAAATCTATGTGTAACTTTGATTTTACCTTAAACTTCAGATGGAAAATATCCTCTCTACAATATGCACTTAAACTCTGAAATAATCCCAATAATCCAAAATTGTGTTTAATTCACAATACACTCATTTTTATACCAGTAAACTATCAGTCATGTCCTCTTTTTGGCCTTCATATTAAAAAGGCCTTAAGACAAATCAAAACCCTGATAACATAGCACTGTTTACCTTAATACACCACCTTGGATTGTCACTGAACTAAATATTGATCTAACATTGAGACAGTTAAAAAAAAGAATCAACCAACAAAAATGAATACCAAAATAGATATAAATACTGTTGTTATAGTGCGCTTTATACAGATGAGTCCAAAGGTCTGGATAAAAAAGGGGACAGCAGCTACAAGTGGTCATAACCATAAGTAAATAAGATTATCCAGAAATACTTCTATTTTTATGCTAAAAGCGGTATTTGACCTCATTAATAGCCTAACATAACAACAATTTGTAATATTTATAGACTCCTTATCTTGTGTCATAACCTTTCAAAAAAAAAAAAAAAAATCAAACCATCCCTACATTATATGCTAGAAGCTTATCACAATTTAATAAAATCAGAGTAATGAAAAATTAGATACATTAGTCAAAAACAACTTAACATGAAGATAACAAATGTCAAATTATCTCACACAGATTAAAAAAGAAAAAAAAAGACATGTCCACTGAAAATAAGTTATATGAGCACCATCTGATGGTCAGATTAGAAAACCCAGAATTGCTAACTGGGCCCTATAAGACTAACCCATGTACATCTGCTTAAAGCTGAAGATACACTCTATTGTACCCACTGCAATCACAAATTAACAATAAAGCACATCTTGAGTGAATGTAAAAGCTATACATATATAGCATGCTGCAAACATGACAATGCTCCAAATCTAAAAATATTAGGAAATGTAACCCCTTCTTAGATTATAAGATTTCTGAAAGAAATGGGGCTTTTTAGACTTTTTTAAAGAATTATATACAAAATTATATTGGGTGGAAAGAAAAGAAGTATCTCCCAAAACTGATTGACTATTCAAAACTAATTAAATTAAAAATAATTTTACTAAGTGATAAAAGAAATAAGAATTGAAATAAATAAAAAAGCAAATTTTTGTATGAAATGATTCATAAGGGTGGATACACTACTAAACAACCTTACTCTGTGCACATGTGTATGTGTGTTTTTTTTGGGGGGGTGCATGTAAGAAGTCTTATATTGCAATTCTTCATTGCTAGTCCCTTTTAACTGGAACATTCTAAGTGACACTTGATTCCAAAAGTGTTTATTTATCTTCTCTTTTCACTTTTGGTCTGCAGGCAGATGCTTTGAAGGTCTTATATTTAGACCTGATACCTAGTTGTAAAAACAGCAGACACTTCAGTCTTAGATAAAATTATTTGGGGTCCACTTAACAATCAGGTTCCATTGTGTCACAATTGCAAGATTACCACCTCAAAAACAGATTTTAAAGCTAGATCAACAAAAGAGAACAATATCAATCATAAGAAATTTAAATAATTACTTTGTTTATTTAGTTCATTGCAGCAATAAACCACTGTCATATCACTCTTAACAGAGACTAATAGAAAGACTGTGATAATGAGAATTCTACATCACTCATAAATCACTCAACTTTTATTTTCTTTCCAGTTAAATTGAAAACTTTAGTTAGGAGAAAATAAAAGACATGCATCATTAGAGTTGCCAGATATTTTAATATGAAATTACCAAAACCAAACCCCCAAATAATTTAATTTAATTTCCAACTTCTTTTTATTTCATAAATAAGATTATATACTTAAAGATGTTTGATAAATTGAAAAGAAGCTTGACCTGTTGATTTGTATCCATCTTGAAATGTTTAATGCATCAACCAAAAGAAATTGGTCAGAAAATGTAAATCCTGCTTTTAAACTTGAAGACATGTGAAATTAGTGCAGTGAATTTTTTTCATGACACCTTAAGTTTAAAAAACACTGAACAATTGCATTTATATTAAATACCTCCACTAAAATCACAATAGCTAAGGTTTAAATTTTAAAAAAAAAAGCTTTCTTGGAGCTTTCATTTTAGCATTAATTGAAAGCTCAAGGATTAAAGTTACTATTTCCAGTAAGCAAAATACTCTGGTGTATTTCAAACAGAATTTATATTGATTGGAATTTTTTTTTTTTTTTTAGTTGTCTTTTATCACAATGAAATTCTCTCTATTATAAAACTTCCAAAAATAAAATATACTTTTCTTAAACTTTATTTGAAGAATATAAACTGATTTAAAGTATAATTAATCTTATTTGAAATAAATATTTTTTACTTTAAGTTTAAAAGATCACAGAAGTTTATTTAAGCTGTTGATATGTTTGATAAATTGATGTTTATCTAATGTTGTTGGAGGCTTTAGCTGTAAAAAATAACTGAATATAACACGAGCACCTTTTTTATGTATAATTTTTTTTAAATACTCAGTAATCTTAAAAATTTAAGAAAATATTGTCTGTTTGAATATAAGATACTTTCTGGCTTTAAATTTACTATAGTTATCACTCTTATCTGATAATGTCATGCATGGGTGTCTATCTACAAAAATTAAGTATAAACTTTAAAAATTCTTTTAAAAATATTAGTGTTTGATGATTTTTACTAACGTTTTCCATTTATGATTTGTAAATATAGTTTTACTTAATATCATCTAAAAGTGAATACATGATTTCAAGATTTAAGACTTAAATTTATTCTAATTAAAATTTTTTAAAAAATGGAAACAATTATTGTAAAAATTCATTATTCATTGAAAAAAACTTTTTTTTTTTTTTTTTTTAAGACAATAGTGTCCTTAATGTATCTTGTTTCTAAAAGCAATTAAAACTTTCCTAATTAAATAAAATCAGTTTTATATTATGATTCAGAGCAGATTTTCAGTAAGTGGTGTTTGACCAGAAACAATTGATAATTATAAATCTCTAAGAAGTCCTGCTTTTAGCTAATATAAATATTAAAAGGGTGGAATTTTAATTTCTTGAAATTTCATAAAATTAATTAAGTGGGGTAACAGATGTAAACAAAAAAAAAGTTCAAAACTAATTTAACAAATGTGACAATTATTTGATTTTTGCAAGAATTTCCAAGACATTGTTTTTTACCACATAAAAGATACTAAATTTCCCATACTAATCCCACCCACTGAGGCAAGAAAAACAAGATTTTTTAAACAAAATTTCAAATGTGCTAGAAAGGATTAAAAATTTAATAAAATAATAAAAAAAAATATTCTGGTCTTTCCTCTTAATATCAAACATTTTGACAATAAGACTTTGTTCTTATGTTTTGGGGCCTTTTTTAGCGAATTTTTGGAGGTATCTAATAAAGAGTACACTCACTTTTTCACTTTCTCTCTCTCTCTCTCTCTCTCTCATTATCTTCTTTCAAGATCACATCTGCAATATTTATATTTCTCTTAGAATACCTTAGAGATTAAGCTGATTGTATGTTTGGAATAACATTACTATTATGAAACACAAAAACATTTCCCAAACACATTTGCATATAACCAATTTATTTCTCATGGAACCAGTTGGGTGATACTGGTCAAAAGACACATTTTATCTGTCTGAAACCATGAAATAATCTTCTTTTTTTTTTTTTTTCTCTCTCTGAAAGGAAAATTTTTATTCTGGGTATTGAAAAATTAGCTACTCTATTACAATGTTCTTACTATAAATACATGCAACCCAATAGATATTGATGCTGATAATAAAATAACGAGGCCTTCATTTGTTGAAAAATAAATGAATTACAAATAGACTGTTTTGTAATTTCTGAAAAGCTGCAATGTAAAAAAAAAAAAAAAATTTTCTTGTAAATGCTCAATAATGCATTGACTATTTATCTGGCTACCTAATAAAGGTTTCTAAGTAACTGCAAAAGTTAGGTTTAATATTATTTTTAGTACATGGCTCTATTGGGATGTATGGGTGATGTAGTGCAGTGGTTCCCAACCTTTTTTAGCTCATGGCCCACTTTGAACCCAGAATTTTTCTGAGGCCTATGAAATTATTATAGTGTAAAACATTACTTCCATTTTACATAGAATATATCCAATTATAAAATTTCTCTGGTCCACCTGAAATTTGCCGTGGCCCATTTTGGCCATAGATTGGGAAACGGTGTAGTGGATAGATGAGAAATCAGAGTAGAGTTCATAGCATTCACTTATGTGAAAATACCCTTGGGAAATGTATGAATCCATCTCTTTTCAACTATGGGTTAAATAGTAGAACAGATTGGACCCTTTAGCCTTGGTTTGGCAGCCAGTCTAATAGAAAAACATCCCTAAATGGCACATCAACTTACTGAGAGAGGAGACTAGGTCTACCATATGCTTCCGGTGATGTATCACCTCACTGAAGGACTTTTGGGGGAAGGGAATGGTCCCCAATCCAGAGAAATGAGACGAAAGGCTCTTTCACTGGATGAAAGCTCCCATGGAGTCTGCTCACCCCATCCTAAGCCTTTCTCCTATAACTCACTTAACAGGATTTGATCTTGCAATGGGACAGACAAGTATAGAGACAAGAGGGTGGAAGAGTCTTGCTGCTTCAGCAAGAATTTGTCTCTTTGTAGAAGCATTAGGGTTGCATTCAATGGGAATGATACGTTGCATGCCAGAGAAGGGACTGTACTGATATCCCAGCACCTTCTTCCAATCAGTTCCCTAATTGCTCAGGGTACCATCCTCCTTCATTCTGTCCTAGATCTTTACACAGTTGCAAGATTGCACCTTAAACTCCTCCCCTTCACAATCATTTCCTGGAGAGGGCATACAAGTTATATAGCTCATCTTGACGATCACTTTTCATCACATTGACTACATAGAACTGATTCTCCATCATGTGTCTGCAAGGAGGGGAAGGCTGAGTGCTGGAGAATACAATTTAATATGAAGGGGCTAAAAATGATTGTGGTGTACCTGAATTTAACTCTGTCCTTCAGGAAGAAGCAGAACATGATCTTGTCAGCTCCCAGTTCCAGACATATCATTAGGAAGCCTTCCTGATATCTGCCAACATGTGGTTATTTGCATGAAAGGGGAGCAGTAAATCTAACAGGTCACTTGTAATGTTCACTCCCTGGTAGTCAGCTTAATTAAGGGAAGGAGAGTCACCAGTCTTGAGGCTGCAGTTGAATACTAGTCGAATTTTAGTGACGGAGGTAGGATCTGACTTCAGGAAAAGCCTGTGCAGAATTCAAATATGCTCTTTAAACCACTGAGGAACGAATATTTCCATTACATGTAAAACCACAGTATTGTTGGAAGAGACACAAGATATCCTAAAATAATTGTACATAAAACTTATCCTTGAAGGAGATCGATTGTCAAAAGAGCTCAACCATTTGCTTGTCATAGTTGGACAACTCCTCTTGTTCTCTTATCCCCAGTAACTCCAGACTGAACATGTTTTTCCAACCCCCTTTGTACATCACTGTCTGAGAAGAATTCACTTAGTGAGTCCTCATATGTGCTCCTAGACTCCAGCATGAAACACAAGTGCAAAGGTTCAACTGGGGTAGTGGATTCAAGCATGGGATCCAAATGCAAAGCACTGAGAGTGTCTATGTGAGTGAAAATTGTCCCACTTCTTCAAATGGAACACACTCTGTTGAAGCCAAAAATGCTCACCCTCGTAGGCAAGGCACCAATTGAAGGGGCCCCAGGTGCTGAATTAAATCGTCCGATTATTCCATTAATTAGAATAAAATTGGTTCCTCTGTTAAACCTGCCCGCAAGGAGGCATTTGATGTGCTGGAACTCGTCCAACAGGGAGTCCAGTTCCTTGATGCATACTTGACAAATCTATGTTTTTATCCACCAACACTGGGAGTGAAAGAGAACAATCAAACCTAACATCAGTTTCCAGGAAGCATTTGTCACGGTCTCCAAGGAGTGTAGATCAGTTAAGCCCAATTGACCCTAAGCTGCTTAGGGTCTGTAGACTTCACTGGACAGATTGGTCCACTCGCTACTAGTGTCTAATAAACAATTGTCAGAGATGCTCTCACTGTTCCTACCAAACATCATACATAAAACAGGGGGGCAGGTTAGTAGAACTTCCAAAATGTATGCAGAACACAGAATTAACATGAAAGGAACTATCCTTCCAAGTAGCATTGGATCAAGGCCTCTATTGCACATCCCTAAGAGTTCCTAGTTCAGAATTAGGGGTAGCACTTTGAGTTGCAAAATATATTGTCACTTTTCCACAATGTATAACCATCTGATAACATGGAAGGTAGATTTAATAATAAAACTAGAGATAGATTTCCTCTCCTTTTATGCAACATCAGGGATCACATGGTAACCCTGTCACGTGACCACTGTAACTATTGGTGCAGAAAATAAGCTTTTGTTTAGTAAGCATTTCAACAACATAATATAAGTACACTTCTCTTTTTCTATGTGACCAACAGTCAATTTCTCAACAGTAAAAATCTACTACTTGTTTTGGTAACCCAATGCTAAGCATACTGTGAGTTGTGAGCCCTATACTCCTCATGTAGTCTATGGGACTTGTGTGTTTGGGTAACAGAAGCTCTCCTCTAATTATGAACATCCTTCAGAATAGAATATAAATATAACAGGATACAGACTCAACAAATGACTCTTCTATTAATTACACAGAAATCTCTCAAAAACTTTCTAACGCTATTTATGAAAGGATGACAAAAAGTTTTTAGCCTGATCAACTTCTCAAAATCAGTATTTCAATAACCAAACTTTTTTTTCTTTTCCTTTTAAGGCTTAAGTAAACTTTAGAAATGATATACCAAGTTAATCTTCAGAGTGAATATGTGGAAAAGCTAGTATATATATTGAATAGCTTTAGGTCACTCTTCGTGGTAAGTGAGAATTTTTCAGCACCATCTCGTACATTGCTCCTTACTTCAAACCTTTTCTCCTGTTTTTCAATAAATGGCAATAAATTTGGAGCAACAAAATAGTTTCTAATATTTTATGTACCAGGATGTAAAAAAAAAAAAAAAAGTTGAAATATTTTCATCATAAAGCATTTAAGATCATGAGAAAATAAATTTTAAGAAAAATTGTATTCATTTGATAACTTTATTGGATTATAGAGCAGTTTAACGTGTCTGTTTGGTTTATTATAGAAACTGGTTATAAAATCTCTATGCATAGAATGTTGCAAGTCAGTTATTTTTTGGTTACAGTTTTATAATTTTGTATACTTTTTTTATGCCCACATTCTTTAATTTCATCAGTTTTGTTAACGTATTGATAGCAGTTTGTAATATCACAATTAGTAATTGCTAAAGTAAATGAATAATAATTCACCAAGAATTTGCATAAAAACATTTTCAATGTTCAATTTAGATATAAAAATTACATAGCAGAATGAGTTATCTGATACACAAAATCAATAAAATATAAACTTTTCATTGACTTTTGAGACTGCTCAGTGTGAAAGTTGTCGTGTTAACAGATCATGACAGCTATTAGGGAGATGTGATAAAATATAATTTAATGTTTAAAAAAAATTATTCAGTATTATTATTGTTTAGGTAATAAGCATTATAACAGAACAAATAACTACATAGTGGAAAAAGGAATTTTCAACAATATATGCATTTTTTTTACATATGGTTATTTTTAACTTTTATCAAAACGATATTCTGTAGTAAATGGATAATGTTATACATTAATTACTAATTTTTTTTAATTAATAACTATTTGTGCTCAGTTGTTGACATTAATAGCTATCTGCTGATGTCAAAATTTTGAAATAATTCAATAATAAAAATTTAAATTTCATCTCTTTAATAGATGTTGCAATCTGTAAAAATACTCAAAAGAAAAATCAGTCTTTGCACATTAGTGTATATCAATCAGTACATTAACAAGATTGACTTGAGACTTGTTGAATAGTAAATTTCAGATGTTAGTCTTTCTGTACAGTATGTCTAGCATTCTTGAATAAAATAAAAAACAAAAAGCATAGTCACAATGCTTAGAATTATAATAAGTATAATTATTGAATGCACAGCCTTTTTCCTTTTAAATCATTTCACCCCAGTCAAAGCAATAAAGCCACTAAGATGTGGGGGTGCATACTGAGTGAAATATTAGAAAAAGAAAACTATGGTGAACATTTATCAGTACAGACACAAAAGAGGCCCCAAATTGTGTATGGACATGTCTGTCAAAACCAGTTACATCCAACTTTTTCCTGTTAACAACAGAATGGCTTGGCATGTTCAGATATGGGCCTCTCTGCATCTTGTCTAGATCCAGGTTTTTGTCAACTGTCAATAAGTGACTGGAAAACCAGCAGTGAGTAGTTGGCAAGACTCAGTGTCTTGTGAAGCCTTCCATGCTATGGTTTCTGAAACAGCATTGTTTTTATTTCCTCCCATCTCATTCCCTTCTCTGTCTGTTACCTTGTAGTTCTTGGGTGAACAATCACTTCGTTGTTTCTCCCAACCTCAACACACCTTTGCCATATTTTACAACAAAACATTATTAAGTAGCAAGAATAGGAATTAAGAAGACAGAAGATAATGATTGACATTGCATTTAAATTTTTGAAGATTAAAATTTGACTGGAAAGCAAGAAGCCAGAAGAGTTTCACATGCAAGAAGTGCAAGAAAAGAAATTATCATAAAACTTAGTTATGTCTAGCCATTTCAACTTTAAAATGATGAGACCTGGAAGCCAATCTAGTAATGTGCTTAAATTCATAAAGTCTGGGTACCACAGAAGAAAGTTAATCAGAACAATTATCATGAAAGTATTTATAGAAAAGAACTCCGATTTGGATTGTAGCTAACCATCTCAATAATTGAGTTAAAGACTTAATTCTTCAGTATTTCTGAATCTAAACATTTGGCAATGTTTTTTTTTTTTTGGTGGGGGGTGATTAATATTTATATTAATGTATTATCAAAAATATAAAAATTCAGTATACTTATTAAAGACTGACTTACATTAATATATGGAAAAAATTTAATGCTTTTGTTTTTTTTTTTTTTTTGTTTTTCTTTCTCTGTGCAACCTTCCCACTCTGAACAAATTTTTTTTTTTTTTTTTTGTTTAGTTTATTTAACACACTCGGACTGAATAATAAATTAAAATCCAAAAAGGCTGAAGCTCTCTTTGCTTGGTATAAAATCTACCACTTGAAAATATGTCAATTCTATGGGTCATCTGTTAATCAATTTTCCCAGCTATGAAGCTGTTTTGTATTTGTATAAATGTGCCAAGTGTAGATTCAGTGTCTGCTTAGTTAAGTAGCTTGTAATTGTGAATTTGAATCAATGGTTTGTGAATAACTATTGTAAAATGATTAGTACCATTATTGTCAATTGCGAATGTCAAGTAGTTAGTGGCTGTCAAAGTAAGTAAATTTAACTATTTAACATTTGGTAGTTGTGTGCTCATGTGTATGTGTATTAATGTTCTTTTTAAAGTATATATTTCATGTAGAACTGATAAATACCTCCTGAGATAAACCATGTGTGTGTAAGAGAAAAAAAAAAACATACTCAGGTCACATATTTCTATCTTGTTTTATGAATGCAAGAGTTATAATGTGAAATGTAGTAGTGTTTGTAAAGTAGTATTAAGGTTGTGAAATGAATGGATAAATAACCACTACTTATGATTATAAATTTTAGGAATGAATGAACATTTATATAGAAATAGAACATGTACCAATTTTATTTGGGGATGCAATACAAAGTGGGAATTCTTTTTTCACAAATTAAAAAAAAGAGAATTGTTAGACAAAGTATAGAACAGATGATATAAAGGTAAATTACACATTGTATGGTAAATATCAAGACAATTTGGAAAACTTCTATTTTTACATATTTCACCAACAAGTTTGTATGATTGTGCATTTTTGGTATCACTTTTTTGCTGATACATTTTAATCAAAAAGTATCTCCTGTTTCTATAAACGTCCTGGGTAAGATGTTGAACTACATCTGCATCCTGGGTATGACGTTAAACTACGTCCAGCAGCAAGGCCTCCAATCAGGAGGTTTTGAGGAGCATGGAACCACCTCTTAATTGCTGGTATTCCCAGGTTCACCCTGACCCGGAGTGGTAGCTCCTGTTAGGGTCCCAGCTATGGGCAAATAGTTAACTATTACCAGCAATACAATTTTGAAGGAAATATATTACCAGAAACAGATTTTTGACAAAAGAAAATATTACCAGCAATAAAAAATTTTGTCGACATTAAATAACCCATTGAGGTTGATATGCCGTAAAACAAAATAAACCAAACCAATCTAAACCAAAGAATACATATTCTATTCATACAAATCTATCCTAAAAATGCTGTCGGCATTAAATAACCCATGCTGTAAAACAAAATAAACTAAACCAAACCTATTTCTATAAAAATGGTCTGAGATTAATAACTTATAGTTTCTGATTAAATATAGGTTTATTTTTGTTTTTCATGTCAATCATGTGAGTAAAATTGGATGATAATTAGACAGAATAGTAAGCATATAAGACAAACACAAAAACAAACCTATATTTAATCAGCATCTATCAGAAGCTTCTAAATTTTGGCCATTCTTATAGAAAAAGATGGTACTTTTTTTCTTTTTTTTGTACTAAACTGTATAACCAAAAAAAAAGTGATGACGAAACCTATCAAAGTAGTTTTCCAAATTGTCTTGCATATTTAACATTCTATCAGGTTCTTATCCAATTTTACTCACATGTACAATATATCTCCATTAAAAATGCACATATGAAATAAGCTTGCCAAAATTCAGGTTGCTTGTGTATAGTTAGCCAGCAATAATCTCTTAAAATTCAGTAGATATACCTCAAACAAAATAACTTGATAGGTTAATTTAAATTGATATAAGATTGTTAAAATAGAACTTGTTAGTAATGACATTTTATTTGTAGAATATTTGTAGTCAGAAAAATTATCTAGTTAAATTAATTTCTAACTATTCAGTTCTATGTATGAATCACCCTACACTCTAGTCTTTTATATGATGACAGTAGATGTAAATCTTAGATAAATTCAGATATTGTTTTATGACATTAAATGTCATATGGCTACAATCAATAGCATAAATTGAAGATGTCTTTTAAAACCATTTCTGAATATAATGTAGATGTTGA